>PVIC010038588.1:0-17538 GCA_004025085.1 Thryonomys swinderianus
GGCTGGCCCTGAGCTCACTATGGTGCCCAGGCAAGCCGCCGCAAACTCAGCAATCCACCTGTCTCTGCCTCCCGAGTGCTAGGATTACAGGCGTGAGCCACCACGTCCGGCATTGTGGTATGCGGTGTTGATTGTTGGTGGGCGTGTCTCCACACCCAGCATTATATGTGGTTACCGGGGATCGAACTCAGGACCTTGCACTTTGCAAGACAGGCGCCGGAACCACTGAGCTAACCCTACGGCCCTAAAATTCAAATCTTAAGGACTCGGTGGTGACATTGCTTTTTCCTTGAAGGTGAGGGTGTAAACTTGGCTCAAAACCCAGGAGACTTGTACCTGCAGACATGTCCTAGAGACAAGCATGTACACATTCGAGCAAGGTCCATGCAGACAGCTGAGCCCCAGTGCACATATGTAGACAGAAAAGCTGTGTTCTCACCCCCACCCTGGGAACCTCAAGGCAGACCCTGCATCTGTGTCTTCCCTCCAAGAGCAGTTCAGCCCAGGGTTTTCTCTCCCACTGAGCAGGCGCTCACCCTGACTTCGCAGGGTGTGACGCTTTTAGCCCCTTCCTTCCAAATGATCATCTAGACAGCAGGCCGCTCACTGGCAAACAGCACACACACGCCCCCCCATGTGAGCCTGACCATGTGCCTGGTCACACAACATGTGCCATGAAAAATAAATCAGTCACAGACACATTGGGAAATCTCAGGCTGTGTGATGTTAAACAGGGAATGTTCGTGCGAAGGCTTTCCAGGGCTCTTAACCCTACTAGAAGGTGGGCTTCAGGCAAATGGAATGATGGACACTTGTGGGCTTCTCACATGACACATGACAAAACAAATACCAGAAAGGGAGAACAGCTGAAAAACAGAGATAATCAGATTATGGCTGACTGTCTGCATGCCAGATGACCACAGAAATCCCCTCTTGCTCCCAGCACCCATCTTTCAGGTGTCCAAAGCGGTCCCAGAAATTGCTTAGCAGACCTCCCTGCTTCAGAGCAGTGCATAGATGCTTGAGAGCTGAACCAGGAAAAGTCCTGCTGACGTCTGTGTCTCTCAGAGGGACTGTCACCTGTAATGCCTAGGTGGGAGCTCTCTTCTCACCCATGTAGAAGGGAGGATGGGAGGAGGGAGGGGTGGCTGTCCTTAATTGTTGCTCTGTTTGATTTATTAAATTCAGAGTCATTATCTAAAATGGGGCTAATCTCATTAGAATGTAGACTGCTCTATTATTTCTTGGGATGGGGTTAATTTCATATTTGCGGAGTCATAAAGTAAAGAGTCCAAAATCCAATTACAAAGGCTTAATTTCATAGCAACTAAAGAGAAACATTTCTATCATAAAGGAAAATAAATACTTTGCTACTTCGGGAAGTGATTTGTCAAGAACAGGGGGCCTCAGAAGAGGGTCCCCGTTACTGCCACTCAGCTTTGCATGGCAATACATCACTGAGAGCTTTGAGGCTGCGAAAGGGAGTAAATTCAATCAGCTGGAGTCAAAGTAATCAGGCTCGGGTTGACACATTTCAAGAAAGGTCAGCGTTAAGCACATTTTCTCATCCCTAACTCAGTTACCGTGTCATCGTCTCTGAGTTAGTATTCCTCCAGCTTGAATCTATAGAATGGATGTGGGCTGCGAACCGCTAACTATGTTAGGACTAACAGGATTTGTTTCACATTCTATTATTTGTTATTCCTCATAATTTTCCATGTGTCATGCTGAAAGACCGGTGAGGTAATGCAATTAAGCTCAGAGTTGAACAGCTAAATGTATATTAGCAAATCAATCTGAATTTGTGCATAACCCAATCACGGTCCCACCGGCCATGGGGAGGAAATTCATTTGCTTACATTACCCTTTAACTGGGTTACCACTCACCAGAATTGGTGGCGCAGTCACACGCACGTCAGTATTGGTATGGAAGAGCCCCTGGGTTTGGACATGCCAGCCTGGCGTTGGTGGCTTCTGCCCCAGGGAAGGGACACAAAGTGGTGCCACAATGTGGCCTCACTCCAGAGGTGGCAGTCCTCACGGGGGCACCATGTGCCTTGCTGTCCCGATACGATGACACTTCCCATGCACTACTGTCTGATCCACTATGTAGACCCAGCACCTCTCAGCTCTGAAAAGGGAGGTCCGGCCAGAAAAAGCTCATTTCACATCTTTGTTTCCAGAGCTCCCAGGGGCTCCAGAATGATTTAAAGCTATATGCAGACCTCACATCTAATCCCAGTGAGTGTTTACTAGCCTCTCCCATGACTCAAGGCGGGAGAATCTGGAAGAGGCTCTGGGGGCAGTGAGGGGCTCGCAGCCCGGGTCCCTACAGGGCAATGGCAGTTCCTGGGGCCCCTGACTGCCCAGCAGGACCCAACACACCACGCTCAGGGTAAGACTGTTAAATAAGCTCACTGAGCGCTTATTCCTTATGTGCTCTCCTGATAGTGTGGTTCTGAAATGATATTGAATCTGTAAAACACAATAATGGCTTTACTTTGCTAATTCCAGAACTTAAGTCTATTACCCAAGGGCCACACTCCAATAAGACTCCTTTGGGCTGTAGAGTAAACAAGAGGAACCCTCCCTGCCCAGGGCAGAGCCCTCTCCTATGATGGGCATAACAATGCTTTTACTCTCCAAAGTGAAGCAAAACTTTCTGCTCTGCAGATCTGCTTGATCTTCCACACAAAAGTGTCAGAAGTAACTATGATTCCAGCAGAAAGCCAGTGATAAGGTGGCACCTGCCCTGCCCCAATGGAAACATGTAAATCAGGCTGCAAAGCCAGACACAGGAAGTGCAAATGCTCTCGGCACAGCCAGGTGGAAGATAACTGGGTCTCTGGATGCTCGTCTTGGGTTCAAATTAACTTTGTCATTCAGCAGTTGGCACCATTACTCTGGTCAAGGAAGTGCTCCACATGTCTCAGCCTGTGACACTTAGAAAACTAAGCCATGTGAATCTCAGGCCTTCCCAGAACCAAATTTTCATTTTTTTTCCCCTTCTCTTCCTCCATGTGCATGTGTACATATTGCTGAGGATGGAACCTAGGCCTCATGCATACTAGGCAAGTGTTCTACCACTGAGTTATATACCCTGTGCCTCATTAATTTCTCTTCATTTTTATTCATACATGTTGGCAGTACATAATGATTGCATTCATCATGGAGAGTTGGTTCTTGCACATAGCACATTTTAATTCTTTTTGGTCCCCTTCCTCTCCCTCATTCTCTTCTCCTTCTTTCTCTTGGTTTTCTTCCCATTTGTAAAATACCTATTTCTCTGTTTCCTATTATTTATCTTTGATTTTGTTCTTTACCTATACTTGGAGTTTCTCACATAAGGGAAGTTTTACATGTCTAATTTATTTCATTTAAGATTATAATTGCAGGCCAGAGGGTTAGCTCAGTGGTTCTGGCGCCTGCCTCACAAGCGCAAGGTCCTGAGTTCGATCCCCGGTAACCACACATACAATGCTGGCCATGGAGACTCACGCCCACCAACAATCAATACCACATACCACAGTGCCGGGGGTGGTGGCTCACGCCTGTAATCCCAGCACTCTGGAGGCAGAGACAGGAGGATTGCTGAGTTAGAAGCTTGCCTAGGCTACATAGTGAGCTCAGAGCCAGCCTGAACTACAAAGCAAGACCCTGTCTCAAAAAAAAAAAAAAAAAAGATTACAGTTCCAAGGTGTATTCATTTTCCTACAAATGACTCATTTTTCCTTTTTTTGGAAGAGTAGCAACCTTTTATGCGTAAAAACCATATTTTATTTTACTTACCCATTCATCTGCTGATGAACATATAGGCCACTTCCAAGATTTAGCTATTAAATTGTGCTACTATAAACATGGGTGCATGTAACCCTGTAACATGATGTCTGTAACTCATTAATTCTTGATGTCACCCTCCCTTGCTATGCAGTCTGTTTTGGAATCCCCTTATCTCATATAATCATGACACTGAAGTTCCATTTGTGCTTTCTAGAAATTGCTGTCACTGATTTTGGGGGAAAGCTGACCCTGTAATTAAATCACTGTTTGGATTCTTGCCACCTACAAAATGTGATATTTTGGGTAACATATCACTTTCGGATGAGACACTCATGATACTGCAACCCTACCAACTGCTGCAAACATAGGGACAAGAAAAGACTGTTTTCAAAAAAAATAAATCACAAAGACAAAAGAAATGAAAGGAAGGAACAGCAATGAGGTTGTGAAAGCCACAGATGAAAAAGACAGAGGATAAGAGATTCAGTATTACATTTGATGACTATTAGCAATGTTACAAAGATGTACTTCTCTCTGCCCTCCAAAGGTGACAATCTAAGCCTCTTGTCCCTTTGTCCCCACTATTCCTTCTTGTGGATGGTCCTTTGTTTCTTTCTCCAGGTGGCACTTTCTCCTGTGCCTTCTGGTCTTTTCTGCTCTTCACCTCCCATGACTACCTCCACGTCTAAGAAGTACTCACGTCCCTTCCATACCTGACAGAGCTTCTGGGACACACTTGCCAAGCCAGTGACTCCATTTCCCTCCCCCTTGCACCTAAGGAGGTGCAAGCCAGAAGCAAACACATGCCATTGTGGACATGAATGAGCAGGCTTCTGCTATTTCCATGCCTGGGGGACAATCTAGAGGCCCAGGTGATTGCTGTTGCCAAAGAGCATAGCAGCTCCAGTCACTGTTAGATTCTGCATAAGAAAGAAATGTCTAGGGTTCCCTACAACTGAGGGCAGGAGGCCTATTTGTTACAGCAGCTAATGCTATCTAATGCAAGCTACCTAGCAAACACAGTAGCCCCTGAAAAGACTGCCACCTGGACACATGGGGGTCACCTAGCATGTATCCATATGACAGGCAGCCACAAAACAGGATACATAATTACCTGCAGGAGATCCAGCTTCAATTGAAGCTCTCCCTGTGTGGAGGAGCACAGCGCACCTATGATGATGCTGGCGTATTCCTCAGCATTGATGACAGAGAGCTGCTCCAGGATGCCGAGTGAGGCCTCACGGTAGCTCTCATCATCCAGGAAAATCTTGATGAAGGGCACCATGCCATGGTCCTTCAAGACCACTGGGGACAGATGGAGAGGAGGGGCTGAGGGAGGGGCTTTTGATTGCAGACAGCTTTACCTGACCACTTTCACATTTGTTTGACCACATTTTTAGGTTTTGCTTTTGCCCTGTGGTAGTTTTTTGGTTTTTACTTTTTTTTACACATCACATCCATTATGGATAACTCTACAAAAATGAAAAGAAAAATTGTGGAGCTCACAGTTAAATAGAAATCTTGTTTCTCTGCCAGTGAGAATTTTGAATTTTTTTTTAAATCCTCTGACTCATGTTTCCCCATGAGATAAACTTGGGAGATCTATTGTACAAGATGATGACTATCATTAACAAAGTGTTATAATCTTACAAAAAAAAAGAGAAAAGTGCTTTTGTTTTTAAAGATCTAAGAAACCAGGCAGTCTTCCTTTATTTCTCTGTAATCCGTCAATCCAGAGCTGATGACAGTTCTCTCTTTCCTCTCTGCCAAAATTCTTAAAGAAAGCAAGCCAGAATTTAAGAACATACTAAATTCTGATGTAGTTTCTTGGGGAGAAAATTAAAGAAATCCAGTTGGTGGCATGCTTTTGCTTCAAAGTAATCCTAAACATGTCCTCCCCAGGACTGATATTTGAAATAATCCTCATTGAATAAAACCTAGGAATTAGACCAAGTAGCCCTGTGTGGATTTGAGCAATTTGGATCCAGAAGGCAGGATTGTTCTGTTTCCAGGTCAGGTTCCCCAAACACACACACACACACACACACACACACGTACGTCACCTGCTCGAGAGGAGATTTCTGAGCGCCACCTTGACCTACACCAACTCAGTGTCTAGGAGCAAGGCTGGAGGTACAAAAGTAACAAGCATCTCCTGGGAAGATTTTGGAATCTAGAGTTAAGAGACTAATCCTCTGCTACAATGAAGTCCATTCTTTACATTCAAATAGATTTCCTATGAGAACCTAGATAAAGATGAGAAATCACCAAGCTTGTGGACACGACTTTGTCAGTGCACCTGCTGCACATTACATATGTCTACTTTTGGAAACCTGGAAGCCACATGGTCTCAGGAAGCTAATAAATTTCAGGATGAGTGAAAGTTGCCAAACTCATCCTGGACAAGGAAGGTATAAAATTATACTTCTCAGAAAAAAACCGACTTTCTTCACCTGGGCTTTACACTTTAAATTGTAAAAAACAAAACAAAGCATCTATGGGCCAGAGATTTAGCTCAGTGGTTCCAGCGCCTGCCTCGCAAGCACAAGGCCCTGAGTTTGATCCCGGTAACCACATACAATGCTGGGCGTGGTGACTCACACCACCAGCCATCAATACCACATACCACAGTGTCGGGTGTGGTGGCTCATGCCTGTAATCCCAGCACTTGAGAGGCAGAGGCAGGAGGATTGCTGAGTTCCAGGCTTGCCTGGGCTACATAGTGAGCTCAGGGCCAGCCTGAACTACAAAGTGAGACCCTGTCTCAAAAAAAAAAAAAAGCATCTATAATCACTAGACCGGGATAGGAACAGGTGTTACTTGAAAGAAGAAGGGGCTCCGTGGTCTTGTTAATTTAGAAATTGCAGATTAGACACAATCTCAGCTCACCAATCTTATTCTGCAACCTCAGGAGTAAAAAATGTTTGTGTTAGTAACTGATAAATCACTGAACACCAACCCACCAGGAGACACTAACCATGCCATACAACTGGTTATTCCTTGAATATAACCTTTGGTGTAAGCAGTCAGCACATAACTAACCAGGAGGTAGTCAGTGCTTTATGACATCATAGCAAGACAAAGCCGGCACCATCCTTACCCGCATTTCGAACCGAGCCTTTGAGAAGTGCAACCACAGTTCTCAGCATCACATCTGTGAGTTCTCTTTCTGGATCCTGGATGCCAGGACTGGGCTCTTTGTTTCCTGTCATATTAAAGAATCAACCAAAAAATTCTAAGAATACATGATATGACCTACATTGTTTTTCTGCCCTCTTAATGTGACAACACTTCCATTATGAGAAAGTAAGCACCCCAGTTCCTAAGATAGAACACTACTCCCCCAACAATTTCCAGTTGAGCACAACAATGCTCCCTGAAGGGCTTGCAGGTAAAATCCAGTGCCCCGTACTGGGCTCATCCCATATTTCAGAGTCAGTGGGAATTAGACATGATCCTACAATCTGCATTTTTTTTCTTCTAGTATTTGGGATTGAACTCAGAACCTGTGTTTGCAAGGCAGACTCTGGAATCACTAAGCACCATCCCCAGCCCCCTACAATCTGTATTTCTCTGATGCCGGATAAGGATGGCAAGACTGTGATCACACTTAAGAGAAGCACCATCCCAGATGACACAGGGAGCCCCAACTCAAGCTCCATTTGGCCACTTCACAGTTTCTCATTCCTCCCTAGGAGGGTATGAGCTTTGAGCTGTCAGGTAACCCAAGAGATTCTAGAATAAGTTCACAGCCCCACCAGATTCATGAAGACAAATCAGATACCTTGGCTCACCACTGAATGCCTCTGCTGGAACAATCCTGAGCAAATTGGAAGCTTGATACATATTTAGGGGATAAATAAGGAGTAAATGAATGAGCACAAGAATGACTGAGTATCTAAGGGACAAGATACATTTCAAAGCAAAACCGGATGCCTCGTCCAGCATAAAGTTGAAACTCTCCTAGGGATGGCCACAGGTCTGGAGTTGGACTTCAAAGCAAACTTGATGTCAGTCTGCTAAGAAGTGATAGCCAGCTGGGATGACATAGAAACATTACAAGCCAATAATTCTCAGTTAAATACCAAAGAAAACAAAGGAAGTGAAATGTCACGTTCACTCTTCATGGGATTTCAGGCACCAGATTGGGTCTGCCTGGAATGCATCCAAAAGTTCCTCTGCTGAAAACTTCATCCTTAAACTTGCATACTAATGATGGTTAGAGGTGTGGCTTATGGGAGAAAATTGGGCTTAAATGAGGTCATGAGTGTAGGGTCCCCAAACAATGGGACCACGGAGTAGCTATGAGAATCAAGTTGGCATGCTTGGTGTCTATCCATGTCTGTCCACTACACTATCAGGCAGCAACATGTGCCCACCAAATGCCAGCACCTCCACATTAGAGCTCCCACCCTCTAGGACCAGAGCCTGAAGAACTTTTATTCCTTATAAATTACCCAGTCTGTGGTGTTTCACTATAGCAACACAGGATGAGCCAAGATAAAGTCACTGAACAAAGGAAAGAACATAACAAAATACTGCCCAGGGCCTGCCCCTGACACCCAGGCACAAACAGTACTACCTTACAAGCCCTCACTTGTTCTGACCCTATTGCAAACACTCCTGGGAGGACATAAGTCCTTCCGAGCTCCCAAAACCCACCCAAGCATCTTGGAGAAATTACCATAGTCTCCCACAGCAGCGCTGAGCCTTTAGGATACAAATGTCATGTGCCAAGTACAGCGCAGGGTCCTGTTCCTCACTATGATGTTCCCTTCACCCTCAGAGGAGCAAGCAGCCTCACAGAGGCAAAGTCACTTCACTACCAGCTCTCAGCCTGTTAGTGACAAGGCAGGATTCCAGCCCACACTGCCTCCCAGCCCCGCATCCTCAGCGCCTTTCCCACCAAGATGCCCTGGTAGCAGACAGGCTGATAACCTTGGCATAGGTCGGAATTCTGCACAGCTAAGGGCAGAGCCTCAAGTGCTCTCAGCCAGCATGGTGTGGGAAGAGAGGAGGAGAAAAAAGCAAGGAGAGGTAAGTGCAGGAGGCTGAGGTCCTGCTGTGCCCCCTCCAGGCTGCTATAGGGTGGATGACAGAGGGAGAGCTGAGAAGACTGGGGAAGGGGGTTCAATACCATATTTCCTACCTGAAAATCACTGCAGGCCACAGAAGGTGTTGCCCAGGACACCCACTGTGGTCCATGGGGAGGCTGCCAGGGAGCCCAAGCTCCCGACTACAGGGCCCCTCCATAAAGACAGAGGAGCCCCAGAACCCAGTGGGACAGAAAAGCTGCTGAGGCTGAGACCCCCACAGTGCAGGGGCCAAGGAAGGGCCAGGGGCCCACAAAGTGGAACCAGGATTTGGAGGGGCAAGCTGAGACATCAGGTCCCTAGTGACCTTTCTTCCAGCAAGAGACCATCAGGCCTACAACCCAAGTGAACAAGGACTATCACAGGCCCAGAAGGGCATCCAGAACTCCAAGCCTCCCAGGATCCTGTCCCTTTTGCATTAGCAAAGATCTGAAGGGCCCCCATCTGCCACCTGCACCATCTGCCACCTGCACCCAGACAGTGTCCAGGCCAGGTGGGGAGTGAGCCCCAGGGCCCATTTAAAGTCATGTCCACACCCATACCCCCATCCCCAATCTCCTCACGGGGAAGCTGGAAGGCTTTCTGTTCTTTTGGAAACTAAGCATACTAGGAATCCCTTCTCTGAGCCTCATGATGCCCATGACATGAACTTGTTCCCTTTCTCTGTTTTGTACATACCTGGCCTGGCTCTCCGTGCCCCAGCCCATTTCCCTACCCTTCCCGAGGCCCTGGAGCTGCACCTGACTTCCTCATGATCTTGGCCTGCTTCCGCAGCTGTGCCAGCAGTAGACCCAACAGTCCTGAGTCCCGGAAGATGTCAGTGAAGAGGGGTTCGCTGTCAGTGATCTTGAGGATGCTCTGCAGCGCCACGAGGGTGCAGGATGGCTGGGGGCTCTCCTTTATCAGATGCTGCACTTTGCGTAGGATCTCATGGGGCACGTAGCGCAGCCTGAACACCAGTGCCTCCAGCAGCTGGAAGAAGTATGCCTGCACTGGGGCCGGTTTCAAGGGCACAAGTTCCACAAACTGTGAAATGGGCTGCAGGGTCCACTCCAGCAGGAAGAAGTTCCTTGGGTTCCAGGCCCACATGGTTTTGATGGCCAATAGGACTTGCATGCAGAGGACAGAGTCGCTGGCTTTGTGGAAGACATTCTGCAGGACCTGGAAAGCCTGGAGATTCTTAACGGTCACCCCTGTGGATGGAAACAAGGGCAGAACCCTCCAAGTTATTTCTCCTTCCTCGGAGGAGTGACCAAATTATACTATGGTAAATGTTTACATTTTTAAAATGTGTTACAGTAGAAGACATGTCACCATGAATCCCTTGCTTCCACCACACTTATCCCATCATTCATACCACTTTCTGGAGCAGTTCAGGAAGTCCTGCTTCTTGAGTGTCTTTACAATGTGCCATCAGAACTATGGTGCTTGTGATGGATGAGCACCATAGAACAGAAAGGCAGACTCATAAAAACACAACAGTGAGTCCTCATCTCCCTCATTCACTGGGTCCAGTGCTAGGTGAGTCTGACTTTTCCTCCAAGTCAAAATGTCCAGGAAAGGTAAGTATCTTGAGTGATTCAGGACGGCGAGGCAGCAACTACAACGCAACTAAAGACACTCAAAGGAAAGGACCTCCAGAACTGCTTCAGAAAGCAGAAAAGATGAGGGAATAAGTGTAGTTAGCAGTATTTTGAAGGAGACTGATAGCAATGGGTACTGTAATTAAGCTTTTTAAAATTTTTTAAGCATTCACAGAATTTTTTAGCAAGTACACATGTCTAGAAATGTGTGTCAGCATTATTGCTAGGACATGACAACTGAAGTTTCTGTTTTCTAAGTCCTGTAAGTCCATGTCCATAATAATCCAAAAATGCCAGTCACCTCTTATATAAAAAGGCCAGACTTGCATTGCCAAGATGACCACTCTGACTACAGCCACTAAGATGGAAATATGCAGTGCTCCCCACCAATTTCCAAGAGAGAACACAAAGGAAAAACAGCAAACTCTGCCACTAACTGTCACTCATAGAGACCACAGCTTGCAATGTAAAATTTAAGATGCAGTGAATTAAATGCAATATATGATAAAAAATGATTTCACGGGCCAGAGGGTTAGCTCAGTGGTTCCAGCGCCTGCCTCACAAGCGCAAGGTCCTGAGTTCGATCCCTGGAAACCACATACAATGCTGGGCGTGGAGACTCACGCCCACCAGCCATCAATACCACATACCACAGTGCCGGGCGTGGTAGCTCACGCCTGTGGTCCCAGCACTCCAGAGGCAGAGGCAGGAGGACTGCTGAGCTCGAGGCTTGCCTGGGCTACATAGTGAGCTCAGGGCCAGCCTGAACTATAAAGTGAGTCCCTGTCTCAAAAAAAAAAAAAAAAGATTTCACCTGTTTCTTATTTAAAATTAAAATTACATTGAAAATGGCATGATGGAGCTCATTGGTTAGCACCAATTGGAGGGTTGGTTTGAATCTACTGAAGTCAAAGGATGGTGTCCAAGCATGCCAGGGTCATTTCTATACAAGCTGCTCAATGAATTCTCCTTCCTGACCCATCACAGTTCAGTCTCACTCTATCTCCAATCCTGTGTCACGGTTTGTATCTAGATGTGGACTTGGAGGAGGCAGTTGGATCACGGACTCACACCTGACTTGTTCTTAGGAAGTAGAGGTGGTCACTGGGGATGTGGCCTGGAAGGGTTTGTCTCCCTGCTGGCCCTTCCCTTCATCTCTCTGCTCCCTGTCCATTGTGCCTGGGTAGCCCTGTTCTACCATACTCCTGGGCTATGCTGCCTGCCTTGGAGCCAGCTGACCATGGATTGAAAACTTACAAAGTATGCGTCAGAATTAACCTTTCCTTGCTTAAGCTATCAAGGGTTGTCCTCAGCAAAGTGACTGTGACAGTCCTGCCTGCTTTAGACACCAGAGAAGTATCGGAAATGGTTCCACACCCTGTGTCAGCCTGAGCCCCCAAGGCCCCTTCTAACCCAGCCTCCACATATGTCCCAGCTCTCACCTCTACCAGAGATTTGTCTCCTGCCTCTGCTGCACAGTAACCTTCACTGCCCCAGTCTCAGCTAGCTGCCCTGGGCCACCATATCTCCCCCAGGCCAGACTTTCTGCCTTCATATCAACTTCAGCATTTTCTGACTGACCAGCAAATGGCACAGCTATGCTTGATGTGTGCATCAGCCACTCATCCTGCAGTCCACAGGGCAGACATGTGACAGTGTCTACAGAGGGTTCCTGGGGAGCAGACACATGGCCTGTCCACACTAGCAGGTGTGAGGCAGGTGTATGCTGCACAGAAAGCGTGGCATACTGACCAATCTCCAAAGTCCTGAGAAAAGAAGTCAGTGACTCTGAGACTATGTAGCTGATTCAGAGCCACTAGTCTGCACTATATAGTCACAGTCAGGGAAGAGGTGGCATCACAGAACCTGACAGAACCTCTATCCCTGTAAGCAGCATTCACTGAGTGCTCCTCATTGGACACAGCTGCAGGTGCAGACCAAAGAAATGACAGGAGACTTAGGGTTCTCAGTCGTCCCCAGGGGTCATGGCCCTGTCTCACACAAGCACACACAAAACCAGTGGGTCCTGCACTGACCCTGCTGGTCACCCAACAGATGAGAAGCACCCACCGGAAGACTCCTGATGGAACTTGAAGCCCTCAAGCTGTGGATAAGTGACACTGTCAAACACCTTCAGCTCTGACTGCCCGCAGGTCGTCAGCCACACCACCAGCCCAATGAGCTCCTCCAAGTGGGGGTCCGCTTCACCCTGGGTCAGCCCGTCATATCTGTGGAGACAACAGTGTACACACCTCTGTGCATGGTGCTCCACTCAGAGATACAGGAGTGATACAGATATGCCATGCTGGGGAAGGCAGAGGTCCCCAGCAGAGGAAGTGCAGCCCCAGAGCTGGAAACAAGCTCCATATAGGGGTCACTCTGCAAACTGCAGCCTCCTTTCTGGAGACGTGCAATGGGGACACAGTGGTCCCTCGTTTTGGGTCTTGGCACTGAGGGTCCAATTACAATTGGGTCCACCACAACCTGAAAATATGAAACTGAAAAATTCCAGAAATGAACAACTCATAAGGTTTAAATAACTTCTGTTATGGTATATTATTATCTGATTACCTTATTACTTAAATTTCTTACTGTGCCTAGTTTACAAATTAAATTTTATCGTACGTCTGTATAACACAATGTGCATAGACTTCAAGTCAGTAGGTGTTTGGGGGATCCACGGGCGGCCTCAGCACACACCCAGAGCAATAACAAGAGGCTGCTGCTCACAGGCACCTGTGAGAAGCCGTTTTTCGGAGCTAGATTCCCAAACACCTGCAGTCAGGTACCAGCAGCACAGGGCACCTCCGAAATCGAGACAGTACCAGCAGGGAGCGTGGAGCAAATTGGACGTCAGAGGACTTCCCAGTGCACAGCCAGAGGCAGACACTGCTCTTGGTTTAGACACTCATGGGCAAGAAGCTGCTTGCTCCATTCCTGGGATGGAGGAGAAGGGGAAGAAAGCAAGGATGAGGGAAGTCTTGTTTCAGCTTGGGCCTTTCAGGAAGAAAGTGCCTCGGTGTTGCCGCAGGTAGGCTAAGAAGGAAGGACAACACACCCAGTGAGCTGCTTCTCCCTCCAGGTCCTTGGTTTGATCCCCAGTAACCACATACAATAATACCAGGGTCAGGCTTGTTTCCCTCGTGCCTTTCAAAGATTTCTGGGAAGCTGACCATTCACTGAAGCAAAGAATAGCTCTGGAAATGCCATGACACAGACCTCCAGGGTGCCCACTGCCAGGGGCTCATGGTCCAGACCAGTGTGAATGTGGGGGGTCAGAAGGCTGTTTATTCTGAGCTCCTCTGCAGGGAGACCTTCCATGTGGTCATGTCCTGTTGGTCATCCTCCCCATCCAAGTCACCCCTCTGGACTCCAAGCCTTGAAGTCTGTGACCTGGGTTGGAACTGCACCCCACTCAGAAGCCGAGCAAAGCCCAAAGAAGCATGAGCAGCCTTGCCCTGTGGCAGCTCCCCAAGCTCTGCCAAGGGTCTGAGCCATTGAGGAACTTTTTTTTTTTTTTTTTTCCTGAAACAGAGTCTCGCTCTGTAGTTCCGGCTGACCCTGTGCTCACTATTTAGCCCAGGCAAGCCTTGAACTCAGCAATCCTCCTGCCTCTGCCTCCCAAGTGCTGGGATGACAGGCTTGAGCCAAGCTCAGCATTTGTGGCGTATGGTACTGATTGCTGGTGGGGTGAGCCACCACACCTGGTATTGTTGTATATGGTTTCTGGGGATCAAACCAAGGATTTTAAACTTGCTAAGCAGGCACTGGAACCACTGAGCTAAATCTCCTGCCCCCCACTGAGGAACTTCTTTGAGTTCTATCCCTTGCTCCTTGGGCCTGACCTGTGTCAGGTGACACAGCAAGTCAGAGCAAAGGGGATTACTGCACCCCTGGGTGGGTGGTGTGTTTCCCACAGTGCAGAGTCAGGAAGAGAATTTCGCAGGGAGCTGGTCACAGAGAAAAGGGTAGGGAGAAGCCATGTGGGGCACTGTCACCTCAGCACTTCACTGGAGTTAGTTCTTCTGGGGAAGCTGAGGCAGTGTAGTTGTGTACCCATTATTTTGCTGCATTTTCACCCATCAGCCCACACCCTCCACTAAGAGCTGTCCCTGGAAATGTTCAACCAACATTTGCAGCTCTGGGCTTACAGACTGGAAGCTCACAGCTGCTCTAAAAACCCCAACCAGGCCCTGGATCCTGACAGCAGAAGACAAAGAGTTCATGTGAGATGGCACTAGCCACCGTGCAGATTTCTGAAGTCATTGCTGTCAACTCCAGGAGGGAGTGTCCTGCACCCAATCTGCATGCTTGGTTACCTTTGTAGCAAGGAGCTCCTCTGGGGGACTTTGCACTTCAAAAGCCATGTACTTGAAGACACTTGGCACCCCCAGTGCTCTGGGTACCTTGTTAGGGGCGACCTATTCCCTTTAAAGCAGAGCCACTTACCGCAGGAGCACCCTGAGCAGCAGAGGGTAGCCCTCCCCATTCTCAAACTCCAGGAGCAGGCCCGAGGAGACCGGGTAGGAGTCCTTCACGAAGCTCAGCACCAGGCTCAGAGCCTCGCTCACCTCCGGCGCCGGAAGAGTGTCCACCAGCCTGGAGAGGTTCTGGATGGAGAGTCGCACGCAGTCTGAGGCTGCAAGGGAGGTGCAGCCCTGCTGAGTCCAGGCAACTGTGCTGCCCCATCTTCCCCCATCCCACCTCCCCTTCCAGGAAGGAATCCCCAGGTCTGCTGTTGCTTTGGTCAGAGAAGGCTGCCTAGGAGGTGCCATCTGAAGAGCCAGGAGGACAGCCACGCTCTGCAAGTTGGCAGGTGACACAGGAGAGGGAACAGCCTCTAGGCCCTCTATCCATGCAAGAGGGAAAGGCCAGGTCCCAGTCACACATGGAGGACACAAGACGCAGTATGGTACAGGACTTGGAGAAGCAGGGCTGAAGCCTAGCGTAGGGAAAGAAAGACACGCGTAAGCATGAGGAGGGAAGGGCGGGGGAAAAGGGGGAGAAAGTGGGAGACAGGAGAGGATTGTGGGTCAAATACATGAGCATGGGAGCTGGACATGGAAGGAGCTGGTCTCTAAGCAGAGAGTGAAAAGAAGATCATGTCAGGAGAAAGATGCTAGTGGATTCTGTTTTGTGCCAAATCCTTGTTTTCTGGGACTTTCTACTACGTAGGCCCTCTTCTGAGAGCTGTGCAGGCCATACTAGGGGACTTTTCAACCTCTTCCTTATCCTACAGGCCCCCAAACCATCCTTTCTGGAAGGAAGTTCTGGGTGCAGACGGTGTGGACAGTGCATGTGTGCCACACGGGCTCCCCTTTCCCTGCTCCAACAGAGCATCCACATGTGCCACAGAAGCCCTGTGTCAGGGGCCACACAATGCTGACTGCCCTCCTGGGGACAGTGCTTCCCTTCTCTGGTCCCAGAGATCCCTGCTGAGCTTCCAGAGCATGCAAGGCTCCTATTGTGGAAAGTGGGCCCTTAGCCTTGCTCCAAGAATTCAAGGCCTGCCCATGGCCCCACGACCTACCCTGCAGGTACTGGATGATGCTGGGGCTCTGTGCCTTGGAGATGGCCCTCAGCACGCAGAAGGTGGGGTCTCTCCAGAAGCGGCAGCTCTGTTCCCGGAAACAAGTGGTGGCGATGAGCAAAGACTGGAGCTCGCTCCCCGACACAAGACCCTGCAGACCCTGAGGCTCGCTGCACAGGTTCAGCAACATCTGAGGAGAAGGTGGGGAAAGACCAAGGGTTTCTGGTTAGGAAGCCACCCTCCTTGGACAGATCTTTCTCCACTTCTCTGGACCACTTGTGCACATGTCCCAGCAACAAAGACCTGGCTGCAAGTGCAGTTCACACCTCCACTGCCAACAGAGCTGGCTGGGAGCAGGGGCTCACATCTGACCCCATATCCCTGCAGACAATTGCTGTCCTCTCTTCAGCAGGACGTAGTTGTCCCCTTGTCTGCAGGGCCCCCTCCCAAGATACTGTCTTCATGCCTGAAGCCCTATATAACCCCAATCCTATGGATACATCTGTCCTCATTCCAAGAAGGATCAGCTCCACTGAGAAGGATGGAAAATACTGCAACTGCAACTGAAAATATACAAACATTTTTCTTGTCGATATTCCCTAAAGAATGCAGCATAACGATGTTACTGACACAGTACTTTCATTGCACTGGGCATTAGAAGTCATCAAAAGACAATTTAAGGTATAGAGAAGATGAGCATAGTTTATATGCAAATTCTACGTAAGGGACTTGGACATCCACAGATTTGGGCATCTATGGGAAACCCTGGAAGTGGTCCCTGGGGACACTGGGCCCAGTATGCTACGCTTTCTCCTGTAAGTACATACCTATGAAAAAGTTGTAATTTCTAATTTAGGCACAGTAAGGAATTAACAACTGCAACAATAATGAGCTAGGGGGATTACAACAATATACCATAATAAAAGTTATTTAAAACTTAGGAATAGCCCATTTCCAGAGTTTTTAATCTAATATTAACAGAATCTGACTGCAGATAACTGCAATAGTAGGATGTAAAACTGCAAGTAAGGGGGAGGGATGCTGTGACTTCACTGTCTTTATAGGACACCACAGAAAAACTCCATTGACAACTGAGATATAGAGTTCACAGGACCTGGTGCTATTTAGAAAGACAGGTGTTGAGGGACAGGGATTTAGCTCAGTGGTTCTGCTGTTTGCCTGGCAAGTGCAAAGTCCCAAGTTTGATCCCTGGCACCACATACCACAATACCCAGCATGGTGACTCACACCTGTAATCCCAGCACTTGGGAGGCAGAGGCAGGAGGATTGCTGAGAGGTCCAGTCCAGCCTGGGTACCTAGTGAGCTCAGAGCCAACCTGAACTATAAAGTGAGACCCTGTGTCAAAAAAAACTGAAGAAAAGAATGCTGGACGTAGTGGCTCATGCCTGTAATCCCAGCATTCGGGAGGCAGAGACAAGAGGATTGCTGAGTTCGCGGCGGCTTGCCTGGGCACCATAGTGAGCTCAGGGCCAGCCTGAACTACAAAGCGAGACCCTGTCTCAAAAAGCAAAAAAAAAAAAAAAAACGGAA
>PVIC010038589.1:0-17521 GCA_004025085.1 Thryonomys swinderianus
CCCATCCAAGCATCCCGCAGTCTGCGAGGACGTACACTTGTTTGCTCACTCACATCTGATTTTAGCACCATTTGACCCTCTGTTTACGTTAACTTGCATATGCTTTGTCCAACAACCATGCAAGTCATTTCCATTTTATCAAAAAATAAATAAAAATTGTCTTGTTGTCCAGTAGGACATTATGGTAATTATGTTTCAACTGTTTTAACATATACTTAAAGAACACTCTAAAGAGTGTTCCCTGAACCCTCCGGCAGTATATTTTGGAAAGATGTTTGGGAAGGTATGAATTCTACAAGTACTGATGATATTGAATATTAGGACTGACTAACTTTTAAAGGTTGGAGGATTTCTGTGTTTCTGCACACGTGAAGGTCTTTCAGACTTTCGCAATATCCCTGAGCAGCCCCGTGCTGCTCCTGAGACCCAAGGCCGGAGACGCCCGTCGGCGCTGTCCGTGAAGCACATCACAGCCTTGAACCAGCGCCCTCTGCTGCTGGCGGGACGCGCGCGCACCGGCAAGGCGCCTCAGACGTGCATGGAACATGTATATTAAATGAGATAGCTCTAACGTGAGGTGAACAGTGAAAATTTAATAGCATTTAGCTTTCCTTCCGTCACTGGTGCTTCTTCTCTATTCCTTTTGTTCTGGCTTAAATTCCCTTGCTCCTTTGCTAAAAGGATTTCACGATATTTGAATGTTTTATTAATCAAAGGATTGAAAAATCAACTTTTAAGTTCATTAGGAAAAAAAATCTATAGAAGCCAAATTAAAATTTCACATGAATACATAATATTCACCTATCTCAAAAACACAAAATAATTGCCAAAAAGTGTTCCTTATATCCCAAACTGTTAATATCACATCAAAATATCTTCCTGACATAAATTCCAAGCGGAACATGTGGGTCACCACTGTAGGACAGCCATGAAAAGAACATAGTTGTATTCATAGGAAAATGTATGTGGGCAGGTCATTAGTAAATAACCTAATTCATCATTAAAAATTATTTGTCTTAAACGTTATAAATTGAGGGGACAACAAAAGTACACCCCACTGCCTAAACATATTCATTACCATTTTTTATGCAAATCAAATTCTTTCCTAAAGTATAATAATGACCCTGTGCAGTTCGATATCATGGAGTTGAAAACTTTGCTTTTGTTGGACCTGGAGACCTTCTAATAACCCGGTGTAGTTTCATTGCATTTCTAAAGAGAAGGGAACCTTAACTGAGACGCAGTAGGACAAAGCTTTCCCCAAGTTCCCGCCTAGTTCAAACGCAGAGATTTCTCATATGATTTTCTTGGATTAACAGTTTTGTGCAGCTATGAAGAAAATTCAAACTAGTCTCAAATGAATAATAAAATCATACTTAAGTTTTGATTTGTAATTAATTTTGATTTTTTGTTGGTGTGTCATCAAAATATTTTGGTATTTCCTATGTCAAAGAAGGATGTGTTAAATACTAGTAATATTGTTATACAAATATCACACGGCAGCATCAATTGGCAAATTAATATGATGCAATGCATAATAGAGAAAAATCGTGAATCTGTAGACTAAAATAGGACAAGTAAGTTCCCACTTTATCCTGAAAACATGAAAAGGTTAAATCTACAAGGGCACAAGGACACCAGTAAAACCATTATTATGATGGCACAGTTGGACACCATCTAATCAGGAGAAACAGAATCACCATCCCCATTGTAAGGGTCTTGGTCTATGACCCAAGGGAAGAACAAAATTTCATTAATTACACCAGTTCCCAAAGTAATATATTGTGTCTGACCAATTACTAACTTGGCCTGAAAGCAATTTAATTTGTTAAGTTTTTCTTATTTGCACATTGTTAATCAAATATATTATATAAATATATATACAGAACAGTATTTTATGTCAGATTCCTGTTCAGAGAATAGTTGTTGGTGATAGGTGAGAGTATTTCTTTGCCTACTTTTTATGAAGCTATTTTCTGTCAACATATGGAAAAGCAGGAAAAAAACGCCTCAAAGTGTGGGTCCACTACATGAATCAAAACATTGCATGGTTATCATACACACTTGACTCAATTTGGGGAAGTCATATATTCCTAGGAATTTGTCCACGTCTTCCTAATTCTCCAATTTATTGGAATATAAGTTTGTGAAAACAGTTTCCTGTAATCCTCTGAATATTAGTGTCTACTGTAATCTTTCCTTTCTATTTTAATGACAGTAAAGGATTTTTTTCCTTCTTTTGGTAAGATTGAGGGATCTTTAATCTTGTTAATCCTTTCAATGAGCCGCCACTGTGATTCAAAGCCCCTTTACACGCTGACTCCACCTCGCTGACTTCTGTGCTTTACGCCTTTCCCTGGCACAGCCCGTGTTCGGGTTGCTCTTGATGTCCTAGGACGTGGAAATCCGTCTCTAGGTTGCTCACTCGAGTCGCGCTGACTTCTAGAGTTGAGCCGTGATCATTTCATGAAGGGCTTTTCATTTCTTTTCTGACTTCTTCTGTGGCTCACTGATTATTGAGAAGTATGAAATCTCCATCTACTTAAACTCCACGTGTTGGTGAAGTGTATGTGGTTTCATTTGCTTTGACTTCTAGTGTCACTGTGCTATGATCTCATAAGATCATAGATTACTTCAGTTTCTTTATTTACTTGGGCCTGTTAAATGGACTAACAGGCAATGTTGTGTTGAAAAGCACCACAGGCTTCTAAGAAACATGCCTGTTCTGTTGTCAATAGAAAAAGTCAGACCTCTGTGGATCCACTGCTGTATTTTACCAAAGCATCCGAGAAGTAATGCCATTACTTCCCATTTTCTTCAATGGAATTGAAAGGGGAGTGAGCAAACCATCTTAATTCCACAAGGTGACATTACTTTGATACCAAAAACAGACAAAGACTTAAAAGACAAGTTGCAGGTCATTATACTTGATGAGTATAGATGCCAAAAAATTTAATAAGGCATTTGTAAGAAAATATGACACTGTGCTCAAATTATCATACATCCTGAACAAGTTGGTATAATCCAGGGTATAAAGGTAATTCAACAAAATAAGTCAATAAATGTAAATAGAATTAGGGTAAAAAAAAATCACATGATCACCTCAGGTGATTCAGAAAAAGCCTTTGGCAAAACCCAACAAATTCATAATAAAAACAACCACAGAAAAAGGAATAGAAAGGCCTTATCTCAAACTGATAAAAGCTATTTATGACAAAGAGCTGCCAAAATCACACGAAATGGGAAAAAACTTAAAGCATTTTCTTTGAATTGAGGGAAGAGACAGGTCCATTCTCATGACTGTTCAGTATAATACAGAGCAATCAGGTAAGAGAAAGAAAGAAAAGGGATTCAAACAGGAGAAAAGAAGTCAAGATATGTTTTGCATATAATGATTTACACAGACTATAAAAAACTCAGGAGAACACTCAGGACCTACTAAACATACACAAGGAGGCGAGAGGGTAACACGGGGCGTCTGGGTTCGCCAAGCACGGACCCAGCAAAAATCAGGCAGGAGGCTGATATCATTCGTAGCAGCTTTGAAAAAACCAAATACCAAAGAGGCAATTTAGTTGATGAAGTGAAAAGACCTCTGTAAAGAAAACCAATATTTTTTGGGGAAAAAAGATTCAGAAAGATATTATAAAATGAAAAGAAATCCCCTTTCCCTAAATAGGAAGAATTACTATTGTAAAAATGGTCACATTACGAAAATGATATATAGATTTAATGCAATTCCTATTAAAACACCAACATTTTTCTCTTAACTAGAAAAATCAATCCTAAATTCATTTGGAGCAAGAAATGACCCAAAGTAACCAGAGTAACCCTGAGCAAAAAGAGCAAAATAAGAGACTCTAGCATTGCAGATTTCCAGTTGTGCGGCAGAGGAGGGGCAAGCAGAGGTTTGGACGGATAGAACAAAGAACCAACCCAGCCGTTAAGCCGCCGGATCTGTGAGGAAAGGGCTTGAAGGGCTTTCACAAAGGGGGCGAAAACATACTGGAGGAGAAACATGCTCTTTAACTGATAGCGACTGCGTAACTGGTGACCGACGGGGAAGAGAATAAGGAAGGCCCGCGTTTCTCACCCTGTCACAAATGGAATTATAATGCATCAAATGCATAGATAAAATCATGAACACCAGAAATGCTGGAATATAAAAAGGGAAAGTACTAAGAGATAGACACAAAGACTTCCTGACCTGAATTCCTGAAGTAGAAGAAATAATACCAGAAATCAATCTGTAGTCAAAATATGATTATATTACATTAGAGTTCTTTTTACACCCAAGAAAAGAACCTAACACAGATAATCTGCACAATGGAGAAATTGGCCAGGTACTTTTCAGAGGACTGATAGCTAAAAAATACAAACAACTGAAAAATATGCCTCCAAATAAAAGGCCCAATCAAAACAGGCCATCGAAATGGACACACTTCTCAACAGAAGAACTGGAAGTGACCAGTAAGTACATGAAAAGCAGTCGCCATCTGTATCCACTGGGAAACGCAAATGGAAACAGCACGAAGATCCTACCTTCCTCCACCAACTGTGTGCAAAGCAAGAAACGCCACTGAAGTTGCAGGAAATGTAGCCGTTCTATGCTGCTAGTGGAAGTGCCAAGTTATGCAAGCGCTGGGGAAATTAGTAGAGAGGGTTCTGCACAAGACAGACGCTGGCTCTTCTGAGTGTTTTACCTGGCCATCCTCCTTGGTGTTCTCCTGAGAGTGGTCCCCGTGGAAACATCATGCTATAGTGATACACGCATACTATGTTGATAGCAGCACAGTTTACAAAGCAGAACTGTGGAATAAGTCTGGATACCCGTCAACACATAAATGGGTAGAAATTTTGAAATATATACAGAGAGCTATGAAGGTCATATATTGAACACTATTCAAGTTTAAAGTAGGATAAATGGTAGTCATTTGTAGGAAAATGCCTGGATTTTAAGATCATTATGCTAAGCAAAAAAGTCAGATACAGAATGTTAAATATTTCAAGATTTGTGTCATAAGCAAAACACCAAATATAAATAAGTTAAAGAGTAAAGAGGTAAAGTGATTTCAAATGTGCCTTCTTGCATTCTCTGTACATTAAAAGGAATATCTCTTGGTGACTCTGAAGAGTTAGACTGTTCTTAGTCTGATATTAAATTATACACATTAAGTTTTCATTAGATGTAATTTTAAATGGAGTTGCTATCTGTATTTCCTTTAAATGGTCCTTACTGTCACCGTCTTTCTACTGACTGAAGTGTAACATTTCTACCTAAACAGAACATTAGGCTCTTTAGAGCTCCGTGTTTTTCCTTGTTTTTCTACAGTTGGTAAAATATTCCAGTAACTCAAATACAAAGCGTCCACGTTCTCCAGGCTGAGTCTGTCAGTAAGAGGCGGCGGGCGCTGGCGTCGGGGGGCGCCCAGCGGTCAGCGGAGGCTGCGGCTCCCGGTGCGGGCCCCGGTGCGGCCCTCTGCCCTGCAGGCCCGGGAGAGGCGGCCTCCCGGAGCCCTGCCCGCAGAGGCCCTGCCCGCAGCTGTGTTTCATGGTGGAAAGCTGCTCTATTCGGTGTGTGTGGAGATGTCTCCGTTCTTGTTCAGTTCTCCCTTGTACACGAGATTTGAGTTAAATATGAGTTATTTGGGCATAGACTGCCACAGTAAGGCTATTTGCAAGTTACATCCATAGGAGAGGGCCAGTATAACAAAATGCTTCTTAATACTAATTTGTATATTGGACGTGAGATTATATGGCTTTTATAGAGAGACTACAAATGATTTCATTTTAGTCAATTTTCACTTTAGTACTCCGGGAAAAAATTTCATAATATCCGAAGTCATAACATGGAAAATCATCTGATTGTGCAGTGCTAAGAGCTAAGCAGTAGGCAGTGCGTCTACAGTGCGGTTTCTTACCGGTTCCAGGAGCCGCGTCCGGCCGGGCGGTGCTGGAGGGGCCGGCAGAGGCTCCCGCCCACGCCCAGGGTCCGAGGAGGCCCGCGGAGGGTGGACACCACGCGCGCACATGCGCCTGGGCACAGCTTCCTGAACAAAAACGCACCGCTTGGAGGGGCTCTTGGACACCTCCTTGAGAGGGACACGCGGACAGTCACACGCGCCTTATCAGGCGCCCAGGCCCCGGGAGCCCGTCCCCCTGGCCCTCACGAGGCGCCAGCAGCCGCGGCAGGATGGCAGGCCTGGCTGGGAAGCACTAGCGTGCGCCCACAGCTGCCAGCGCAGGCGGGGAGGGTGCTGGCTGTGCCATCCCCGAGCGCGGGGCCGCGGCTGGAGCCCGAAGGGCGTCTGGGACTCTGGCTCCCTGCAGGGCGCGGTGCCGCCCTGCCCGCTGCGGGCACTGGGCACGGGCGGGCGGGGCTGGAGGCCTCACGGGGAGGAGGCGGGAACGGGTCCCTACAGGTCGGAAATGCAGGGCGTGGCTTCATTTTAGTTGTTAAACAGCAAATAACTAGAAATGCACTTGGAAAAAAAGATGAGCCTAAAGTTACATTGAAGGTGCTATTTCAGACGTCGAGAATGGTTTCACTGACAGCACATTCATTGTGAAGCTCTGCCCGGTGCTCAGTGTAGCCAGCCTGAAGGTTTTAGGTAATCCTTAGAGACAACAGTGATTATGACGTATGCTCAAAAGAAGACTAATATTTTACATGAAAATATTTAAATCTTTACGAAATGTTATAATTATTGTTATATATTATACACAACATATATTTATAACAAAACTTTTCAGTCTGATGACAGAAATTTTATTTTTTAAAATAAAATTAAAATGAACATGTTTATAAATATTTATGATTTAAAAATTTTTTAAAACTAAGTTCGTCTCCCAGTCCTGGTTTTGTCTTTCAGTCCAGCTGAACAGGATCTGGCTGTGGAGTTTGAACATTCGATGCAAATCTTGAATTGGATCTAATATATCGTAAAACACAATTAGCTGTCCAGAAAGTTTAGGAAATCTTTTTCGAGAATCAGCCCCTGTTGCCTGCATACGTGTGTGCGAGTGTGGCTGTGTGCACGCGCGCATGCGCCGAGAGCTTTCTCGCCCTGCTCTCCCAGGTGGGCGGCGCCGGCACCTCCCCTGCGGCGGGCGGGGGCGCTGCTGCCCCGCTGTGTGCGTGGCTCTGCCGCCCTCTTCCCCGCGGCGCCTGCGGACACAGCCCTGCGCTCCCTGGTGGCCCGGCTCATGCGTCTCCTAGAAACCACAGTAGAGGTGGAAGGGGTGAAGTTGGACTTTTCCATTCCTTAAAGGAACATGCTCAGGGTTTGACCTTAAAATGTTTATTCTGGGGCCAGAGGGTCAGCTCAGTGGTTCCGGCGCCTGCCTCGCAAGCGCAAGGTCCTGAGTTCAATCCCCGGTGACCACATACAATGCTGGGCGTGGAGACTCATGCTCACCAGCCATCAATACCTCATACCACAGGGCCGGGCGTGGTGGCTCACGCCTGTCATCCCAGCACTCGGGAGGTATGTAGCCCAGGCAAGCCTCAAACTCAGCAATCCTCCTGCCTCTGCCTCCTGAATGCTGGGATTATAGGCGTGAGTGACCACACCCAGCATTGTGGGGTGTGGTGCTGATTGCTGGTGGGTGTGAGTCACCACGCCCAATATCATATCATTGTATGTGGTTACCTAGATCAAACCAGGGACCCTGTGCTTGCTAAGCAGGCAGTGGAACCACTGAGCTAAATCTCCTGCCCTCTATTTTATTGATTTCTATTCCTGTGTCCATTATTTCTCTTATATATACTATGGCCTTTTGTTTTGTTTTGTTTTACTTCCTTAAGGTAATATCTTAGCTAAATTTGCAAAGCTTTTTTTTCTTTCCTACAAACCACTTAATCTATTTATACTATGTTATCACCACTTATCTTCAATTCTTGTATTTTAATAATTACTTAGCTTGAAAGATTTTCCAACTTCTGACTGACTTTTTTCTTTTGTTCAATGGAGTAATTAACAAATATTTCTTAATATTTGGGACATTTCCTAGGTTGGTGTCTTGAATTAGTTTCTCATCTAGGTCCTCAAAACTCAGAGAAAACTCTTCTGAACAGAGGAGGTGATTAGTGGGCATCCCTGTCCTGTTCCTAATTTTAGAGAGAAGCTTTCAGCTTTTTTCCATTTAGTAGGATGTTGGTCATGGGTTTGTCATAGATGGATTCTGTCAGATTTAAATAGAGACATTCTATTGCTACTTCGTTCAGGGTTTTTATCATGAATCGACATGCAAGTTCTTCAGTTGCCTTTCCTGTGTGCAGCCCACACGCCCACTGGGTGAGGTGGTCCCGACCCCTAGCTTCACAGGGACACGTGTAAACCAGCAAGCCAGTCAAAACACATTTCTTACTCAGTGCTCACTTTTCAGGATTTTGACATTTATCGAAGAGTGTGTGTGTGCTAATATACAGTAGGTAAATCTAGAGAAAAATAGTATAAATTATTAATTACATGAGAAATTTGTTTCTTTTATTTTGCTTGATCATTTCATACTTCCTGATCGAGTCTAGTTTCTATCCTCTCAATGAATCTCCCAGTTTGAGGTTCTTTAAGATGTAGAAAAGGAAGACAGGCAGTAATTATATGTTAAATTGATTATATCGTTTATATTAACACTTTTCACATTAGCAAGAATTATTCATCCATTTTTATTATTGTGGCTTACTGGGTAAGAAATAATATTTCAAATTTAATGCTGAGTAATGCATGTGCTATCAGAGTATTTTCCTATGAAATTCTAGGTAGAAAACGTGCATTAGTGAGAACAGATGGTGGGAATGGCACTGTAGAGACAGAGGTAGCCATGGCTTGCTGTGTGCCAGAGATTTGAGTGCGTGTCATGCAGCTTAAGCATTTTTATTTTCCACAATCAATTCATCTAACTGTGGTACATATACAGTAAATATGCAGTAGAATTTAAATTTTTTCAAAGTTTTACCACACTGCTAAATTACTTCACCTAATTCTGATTTAATGAAAGCTTACCCTGTGAGAAGTTCTATTAGATGATTGACTGAAATCATGTAATCAAAATAAGTTTTATTAGTTTTATTTTAAATGTGAGAATCTAACACTTAAGAACCTCATTTACTTACTGATAACTTTTAATATTAAGTCATTTGGTTTATAGCAGAAGAATTTATACAGAACACATAGACTAATTATAAACATTTTTCAACTCCTAGTACAGTAGTTACTAAATAAGCATGTCAAAGTATAAGTTTGGTAGCCTCATATAAAAATAGTGTGAAAGCACTTTCAAGAGAGTTCAATTAATTGGCAAGTAAAAATATTTTAAATACCCATAATTAATTTGAAGCCCATATTGTGTTTTAAAATATATATCATCAGATATTTTACTTCTTTAAATGTAAATCAATTTGGAAATAAACACAGTGTTTAATATGAACATAAAATAATTTGCTTAGTCAGTGATATGTAATACATAAGCTACATTAAGAATTTACTTTTTTCATTCTTCATTTTGATTGGAGTGTCAAGCCGACCTGGGGACTAGCTTGGGTGTTGTGTGTTGTACGTACGTACACTGTGGGCTACACCATACAGCTGCGTTCCCGAGTGTTACCCAGGAAATGACACGTTTTGTTTACCATTTAAAAGGTGCCGAGGGAGTATGCCCTGTAAGGCAAGACCAACTGAAGAGTTTTGAGATATGAATGTGGTCTTTTGTCGTTGGGTCCACCTAGCGCTGTCAGGGGCTGGTCTTGTTCTTCTGTCTCCGCCCCGCCCGGACCCGCCCGATCTTCCGGCTGCCCCTGCCAGGCTTCTCTTCAGTTTTCACTGCCCCTGTCACCACCTGTTGGGTGTCCATTATCTGACCAAGCCACAGTTCGGTGCTATGACCGTTTCTGTAAGTGCCGTTTTGGTGAACTACAATTTTTGGTTCTAATTTCCGTGAAATTCTATGGTTGTCTTTTAGGTTTACTGCATGTGGAATCCTAAGACCTATGTGTCTTCCTAAGATCTCTTCTTCAGCACCAGGCTTGTGGGAATTCTAGGGTAACGTATTCCTAGGGATGTGTTCTAAGTATTCATGACTGCAGATTTTAATGTGTTCACTTTAATGTCTATTTTTTGAAACACAATCACGACTTTTAGTTTAGCATATTTTTATCATTTTATGAGCATATAAAATTGCCAAAATTAATCTGTTTGCAGTTACTCTTTTTAATTCTTAAAGTTTATGAAAATATTGGCTGAATGGGGAAATTTTATTGCTTTTTATCATAAATTAAGGAAACCACTAGAAAAATAATTTTTCCACGAAAATGAAGGAACACCCCTCTTCACTTATAAAACAACTATGGGACATCTTCGCTCTAATGCTACATGAAAACAAGCACATCAACTATTGAAACTTGAATAACGGCTGCCTCAGAAACAACAGAAAGGCTTGAGTCCTTCTTCTGAGGTTCGAAACGCCCAGTGCACGACCAGCAGATGTGGCACAGTAGCGCCCCGTCCGAGGGCCCCAGGCTCGAGCTTGGCTCCCTGGGGCAGCACCTGCCCGGCGTCCGCAGCTCTGCTCAAGCGAGGCCGTGCAGTGGCTCGGGAGAAGTCCGCGTGGGCTGAGTCAGCGGCGCCTCTCGGCCCCAGGGACCCGAAGGGCGATACTTCAGGGCGAGCACGTTCTTGCAGGGCGCCATACGGTGCTGTGTTCGTGCATTAAAAATATCATCGTTCAGCTTTTTTGGCATTTTATTTGCATAAAAGTCATAACCGTGGCTCCAAAGAAAGTTCATGATACCAGCGGTAAAGCGAAGAGGGAAAGTCTGAGAACTGTGTAGACTGAAAGGAAGAAATCATTGTGAAATCTGCTAAGGTCCTGTAAAGATGAATTCATCTGTGCAATTTTGGGGTCAGTTGCCTGGCTTTCCATTAGTTGCTATGGACAAAATACACTCAGTTCTTGAAATTTTGGCATTCAAGCACAAATTGGGTATGGATCCGTGAGCTGCACACAAGGCAGGACTGCATGCAAGACGCAGATACTCCCTCCTTGTCTTTGTTTGTTTGTTTGTTTTTGTGTTTGATTTTGAGACAGGGTCTCACTTTGTAGCTCAGGCAAGCCTGGAACTCAGCAATCCTCCTGCCTCTTCCTCCTGAGTGCTGGAATGACAGGCGTGAGCCACCACGCCCGGCACCCTTCTTGTCTTTAATGGAATTAAGTCTCAGAGTATCATAATTTATAAATTGCTTCCCATTTCTTTATTTGTGCTTGTGAAAAAAGTGAGGGAATGTTTTAATTCTCATTTCATATAGTCGTAACATGAGCATGCAGGAAAGATGGGGCGTTCTTTGCTTCTTAAAACTACTCGGTGACAAAACTCTTTCAAATCCAGCTCTTTACTTCTGAATCTTGAAGGTTGACATAAATAATTGTATGTGCCTCCTTCTAAAAATCACGAAGCCACAGACCCCTTCCAAGCAGCGCGGTGTGGTGGGGAGCGCGGCACACCTGTGCAGACAGAGCCCCGCCTGTCGCCGGCGGAGGGAAGGAAGCGACAGAGCGGGGGGCGCAGACGGCGGCGGCGCCTGTGGATCCTGCCGATGGGCTCAGCCGGGCACAGGCATCCACTAAGTTAGGGGGTCGGCAAAAACTTCAGATTAGGACCAGGACAAGAGAGAGCTGGCACTATTCTAGTTCTCAGAACCAATGATTTCTTTTTCTTTGTGATCTGTTAAAAAGGACATTATGCCTTTCCACCGGACATCTGAACAGATAGTTACACGGGCTTGGCCTAAAATTCGCAATGGCTGACAAAAAAGAAGCACTCTGTAGGCGTTTTCTGAAAAAGGAATTGAGACGCTTGTGATAGTTACAATTTTAATTCTTCACTTGATCTTAGCCAAAAGGCCAAGAAGCGATTACAATTTTAATTCTTATCACAGAATCCAGACAAAAATGAGTCCTTGTGTTAGGTTGAGATACTTTTCCAGTGGGCGTGTGTTGCACTTTGCACAAAACTCTGGGATCCCTCCTGACGTGGGACCTAGCTGAGCCCCGCTGGCCTGGCGAGCCGTCCCCTGGGCTCAGTCTGCGCCCTCTGCGGTGGCAGGAACTTTCAGAGAGACCCAGGCTCACGCCGCCGTCTCCCGGAGGGTGCCAGTGACGCTTCTCTTTCGTGCAGCTTCCCACTGCTCCCGCCTCAGAGCCGGCGCCAACCTCGCTGCCCACTGAGCAATGACCCGCGTGTCGGAGGACTCTGAAGCACAGGGTCTGTAAGTCTTTGTGTATTGGGCCGTCCCCGTCTTTACTGAACAGTATATCAAGTGATTTTCAACTTCACCCTTGCAACCACGTGATAAATAATGTGGATCACCCATGTTGAATCACTGCTTGTTTAATTGTCAGCGTCTGGGATTGAACCCAGAACCTCGTGTATGCTGAGCCTGTGCCCGCCATGGAGCCAAGCTGTCAAGTGCTTGGGGAGGCTCAGCGTGTAAAGATTTTAGCTGTAAGGTTCAAGCTCTGCACTCAGCCCTAGCCGTTCAGGGCACAGGGTGGTCTGCATCTCGGATCTGCTGTTGAGAAGGCCAAGGCTGTCACTGCTGGTCGGAGAGAACGCGCACCGGGCTGGGTCCACGCGCCTGACCCCTGGGAGAAGAGTCCCCGTCCTCTGGCTACGGTTGTTGTCACCTCGGCCCTCATTCCACCTAACCGCTGGGAGCGTTCTCTTTTATGAGAAAACAACAAAAACTAAACCAGTTAAATTTTAAAATGTCCTCAGAAGCGAGAGACCACCTCACGTCACCTCACGTCAAGGAAAACACACACCCATCAATACTACGTGGCACACGGCTCCGAAATGCTGTGGCGCCCGCGCAGTTGTTTGTCCTGCGTCCTGGCGGGGCCCCAGCTCCCTGGCTGCTCCGCCGGCGAACTCCGCTTCCAGCGGCTGGAGCGGAGCCGTGTGTGTCCCGCGGCCGCAGGCGCTTTGCTGCGCGGGGCGGGTCGGCAGGACCCCTCCGTCCACACACGCCTCTGCCTTGGGGCTCTCGTGATTCAGGGAAACTTCTAGTTCCACCTCTGATTCTTTTCCTATATACTGTGTGACTGCAGCAGTCCTTCACATTTCTCTTTGTCTTTGGGCATTAGCAACGTGGACATATTTTAGGCTTTAAATTTTTCTTTGATTACTGTTACCAGCTGTATCGGTGTGCTTCTGTTACGCAGAGAATGATCGCACTCATCCTAGACGCGCACCGTGCGGATTAACCTGGGCACCGCTGCTTCTCCTCGGTCTTTCCGCAGCTCCCGCACCCTCCACCTCTCCCGCCCAGAGCGCCGGGCCGGGCTGTCCACGGCGGCCCGGGCAGCCAGCGCTCGGGCGCCGTGCCGGGAAGGCTTGCGGCGTCTCGGCCTCGAAGGCAGCTCCGGCCTTGCTCGGGCTTCGGGCTCGCCGGCCCGCGGACAGCGGCTCTCGGGGATGGTCCGGCACAGACGGTCCTGTAGAGCGGGTAGCTCATCTCCACCTGCAGATAGAAGCGGGCTCTTTCCGTCCACGTCTGAAGTGAAGCCGGACTCTGCGACGCCTGTCCCGACTCACAGGCCGCTCCGGCCCCTCTGCCCGTCACCCTAGGAGACTGAAACGTCCCGCGCCGCCCTTGCCCTCTACCTGGCTGTCTACAGTGCTGCGGTGTCCGCCAGGGCTTTGCAGCTCCCAGGAACGTGCGCCATGACCTGTGCGCTCCTGGCCGCGCCGCTGGCGGAGACGCCCGCCTCCCTGGCGCTGCGGGCCCTTCTGCCGCCCCTGCGGCGTCGCTGCCCATCCTGGCCTCCCCCCAGGGCCAGGCGGCCGCTGGTCCCAGGCCGCGCGCTCTGCTCAGCCGGCGAACGCCAGCCGTGCGCCCGCTGCAAACGAAAGAGACGAGAGAGCCCGTCTCAGACCCCTGCTCCCCTGGGCCCCGGCCTGCCGCAGCCCTCATGGGCGCGGCGCCTCCGGCCCGGCTGCGGGGGGCGTCCCGAAGGCCCACTCCTGGGTCCGGCCGGGGCCCGTGGGAGGACGTGGTCGGGAGGGGACTGTACCGAGCGACCGGAACCCCCTACGGGAACTTCTCCTGGATTATTTTAATTGCAGACAAAATATGATTTATTGTTTTACATCTACCAATAAGTAATGTTGTTCCCAAAGTTCCCATGTTTTGTTTGCTTCCGTTTTCCCACCAGAGAATGGTGCTGTTAGTTTTTGTTTGCTTATGAACTGAAAACAGTTTCCATGCCCGTTAGCTGACCTTCCTATTGTGCATCTTGTATCATGGAATGCTTCCCTTTAAGAAAAAGATATTCCTTAAATAATCCATTTGCTAAATTGAATTTATATTATTCATTTTCACAACATTATTTCTTGGTTATAGATTCAGTGTGTTAGAAAAAAAGCCAAGCGAAAAACATGGAGAGAGTCTAGAAAAATCATATAAAACATAACATAACAGTATGTAAGTCAAGTTCAATATGTAAATGTTTGCTTAAATTACTTTTATGGCTACTTTATATAAATACATTTTCCGTACATAATAAGTCCAGAAAATAGCCTTCACAATGTTATAAGGAAAAGCATACCAGAATAATCAGAATTAGAAAGCAAGTTACCTTAATATAAGTATACATCAAAACAATATATTTACATAGAAAACTGCTTTTAAAGTGTAATAATACTGTTTCATACAATTTAGAACTATTTGGAGAAATGTTATACCAAAAGCAAATAAAATTAAATTTAAAATGTACTGGTAGTAATAGATTGGGCTTTCCTTTTTCGTTAGAGTGATCACAGCAATGCATCTGACTAAAGAGGGGTCAGAAACTCGGCTGTGGTGTCTGGTGTGATCGTGCTTCCCCTTTAGGGCTTCACACTCACGACCGATCAGTGGCTGCGCCGGCAGAGCCCACTGGCGACGGCCGGACAAGTGCGCGGGTACCGCACTGGGGGGGCGCGGTCTGCCCGTGCGCTGCGGAGCGCGGGGCCGCCGGAGGCCTCAGCCCGGGGAGCGCGGGAGCCGCGGCAGGAGGCTGGCTGCAGGCTCTGTGTGGAGGCCGGAGTGAGGTCCACGGCTCGAACTCCTCTGGGGGGACGGAGTGAGCCTCCCCCGCTGCCCCCTGTGTCCCCTCGAAGCAACAGGCCCACTGGCTGCTGTCGCCCTCACCCCGTGAACCCCAGACAATCTTCTGTAAATCCAGAGCCATTCTGATGCAATTTAGTTGGGCATTTTTTGCTCAAACTGAGACATCAGTTAACTCTCGCAGTGATCACCTTCGGTAGATTGTGAAGTGTTTTATTTCGCCCACATGATTGAGTGTCGTCAGCTCGTAGTTACCATCACCATTTTCAGAATTTCAGAAACGTGCTGCACGTGTTCTTCGCGAATTCCCTTCTGCACCGCCTTGCAGGAGCGTGAGCGATCAGCTTAGCAGAGTAAGTGATTTTGGGTTTTTCCATCAGCTCTTTCTAGATACCAGGGCCCGGAGGCAACTCTGTAATAGTCTAAAGGCTCATAAAGATTTAATCACTGGAGAAATATTTATGGAGCATCTTTGGCTGTAAGATTATGATGTGATGGGGATTCAGAGCAAGTGCACAATTTGTCCCTGAGTTCAGAGTGCCTGTTGTAGGATCGTAACTCTCAGCCTGGGCTGAACAGCGCCTCACACATTAGGTTTGATCTATACGGATTAGAAAAATCCTCAAGAAAATGAAGAGATTGTGCTAATGTGGAAAGAAAGTGAAAAGTACGTTGGATGTCTCTCTCCACAACAACCAGCAGCTTATTTTTGAACCCTGTCTAAAATTAATGAAGAATCTGGAAATAAAAGAAGGAATTGTGTATCAAGATTGCTTGTATTCTGCTATCTGGGTGAAAATCTGAACTCTCATCTTGTGTGCTAAACTCAGTAGACATATTTAAAATTTTGTCTGTATAAAACAACTGCCATGGTGCTGCCTCTTAACGGGGCTTTTTACAGGATCGAGTCGGATCTGTTTTTCTGAAACACAGAGCACAGTGCTTGCCCCTGACTAAGGCTCAGCCGCAGTTACGGGGCCTCACGGTGAGCTCCCTGGCTCACTCCGTTCAGAGGTGAGGAAACGCGAACCTCCCACTTAGCCGGGAAAGCTGCAGTGGGAGGTGTTTCTACTGAAGGAAACGGCTGGGGGATTTCTGGTTCTGCTTAGAAAAAAGAAGCCTAACCACATAACAGAAACGTACAACTTTGAAGGGATCATGCACATGCTAATTTAGAAAATAGACTGTTTTAAAGTCAAAGGGTCTGTGTGCCACAGAGTGCCACCCAGCGCAGCAAGACACTGAACATCTTTTCAAGCTGCACTTTTAATAATTCTGCCTCCGTGGTGAGGGCCCTGCCACTGCAGCCCCGTGCCTGCATCTCAGAGCGCAGCGAGCCACCGCTGCCCGGGACTCCAGAAGGGGAGGCCCCTGCTTCCCGGAGCGGGCGCTCCCGCGGCGCCCTGAGGTCGTCCTGTGCAGGTCCAGGCCGGCGCGTGTGAGGGCCGCTCAGTGAAGACGGGTGTGTGAGTGGAAACACAATGAGAAGCGTCAGGTGTGCTTCGGGCTTGCACTGCTCTTCAGAAGTGCACCTTTGTGCTAATCTGGTCTGTGTCATTTGCTGGGTTCCAAGTGTCTTGCCTGTGTCTGCCCTGCATACACGTCTACATGTGAACACTGGGCAAGTTGAGGTCGAATTTCAAGTTGTTATTAACTACTTTTTGCTCATATTCTTTTGCAAAGTATTTTGGCACTAATGTTTTCAACTGTTTTTTTTTTTTTTAATAAAACTTTGGCCTTCTCCTATTGAGTTCTGCAACAAATCAACTATCTACTGAGTGTTACCGAAGACCAGACTTTACCCTTCCATTTGGCATGTTATTTTTCTTAGCAGTAGGCTGCCATCGCGAGCTTTTTTGCTGTTTGGTTTTGGAGTCAGGCTCTTGCTCTGTACTTCAGGGTGGACTTGAAGTCACGGTGGACCCCAGGCTGTTCTTGACCCTGTGACCCTCCAGCCTCCAGCTCCTGACGGTGCCTCAGGCCAGGCAGCCGATGTCTTCACCGCAGTCCTAACGGTGAATCAGGGACTTCAGTGAGGCCGGGTGTCCAGCGCCTCCTGCTGGGGCTCGTGCTCCGGCGTCCCCTGTCCCGGTCGTAAGGCTTTGTGGGTGAAGCTCTGAAATCCTGGAGATTCTAGAGATGAATCACGTGCGATCCGTCCTGTGCAGCGAGAAGGAGAAGGAGTGACGTCTTGTCTGACAGCGGTGAGGCAAAGTTCCGTCAGTGGAGCAGCGCGCCGGCCACAGTCCCGGCCGCGCCGCCCCTTCTCCCCGGACCCCCGCGCCCTCTCCGCCCCTCCTGTTTCTGCGCCAGCCCCTGTTCCTCTCACCAACTCTCCCCTCCTTCGCCCTCCTCCCCGCCCCCATTCTCTCTCCCCACCTTTCCCCCTCTTTCCCTCTTTGTTTCTTTTTTTCCTG
>PVIC010038590.1:0-17548 GCA_004025085.1 Thryonomys swinderianus
AAGGATATCCATTATCATTACTACTATTCAACATAACTCTCAAAACATTAGCCAGAGCCATCAGGCAAGAGATGATAGAAAAGAGATACATACATGTCTTAATTACCTCTTGTTGCTGGACCAAATACCCAATACCCACAAGTTTTGGAAGAAAAGTTTATTTAAGCTCACAATCTGCAGAGGATTCAGTCCAGAGTTAGCTGACTTCAAAGCAGAGAGGAAGGGCAGCAGGACAGAGGGGCATGTTGAAGGAGAAACAGCCCATGGCTGGGCAGGCAGGAGGCAGCATCAATGAAGAAAGCCTCCCTTTCCTTATTTCACCCACACTACAAGCTTTTTGGGTAGTGCCACTCATACCCAGGGTGGGCCTTTCCATTAAACACCCAGAACTATGCTACACCAGTGGACTAATTCACACTCTTAATCCCAGCAACACACATCTTAGACCCAGTCACTTCCAAAAGCCCCACCACCTATTAGTGCATGAGGCTTTGGGGATATAACTGAATACAAGCTGTAACACTCTGTTCCTGACCTGCCAAAGAGTGACATATACCCAGTGCAAAAGGCATTAAATCCATCTTATGAGAGTTGCCAAAGTCTTGATAGTTTCAGCATTGCTAAAAAGTCCAAATTCAAAGTCTCTGAGATTTAGGGTAAACTCAGCTGCAAGCCCCTGTAAAAATCTAAAGTAAGTTAAACATTTCCAATATACAAGGGCACAAGATAAATATTCCCATTGCAACTGTGGGGTAGAAAGAAGGGGGACTAGGACAAGTCCAAAATCTAGCAAGGGATCCAGCAAGGCAAGTCCACATGGAGCATCCAGTGCAATCTGTAGCAAGATGTCAACTGCAAAGGACCTTAGTGGCTCCCACCCTACACCGCTGCTAGTGGTTATGGCTCTCACAGATTCTCTCTCGGAGTGGCTTTGTTCACTCTTTGTAGCTTTCCTCAAAAAATCCTGACTTCTCCAACCTTCTGGGGTCTCCAGTGTATTTTTGGATTCACAATCACAGCTTCACACACTGCACTCTAAGGAACATACTCCCTGGCCTCCCAGGTTTTCTTCTGAAATTTGGGGGGAAGCCTTCTGGATTCCACAGTTTTTACATTCTGCATGGATACCACCAAGTAAGAACGCCAAAGTCTGCTGCTAATTGGAGCACTAGCCAGGCTTCCTTCTCTTGTGGCTATATGGAGTTGAGTACCTGGACTGTTCAGTACTATGAACCCAATCGAGAGGAACAAAATTCTAGGTTGCTGCCATTCTGGAACATGGTGCTCTAGGGCTTTTTTTTCAAAGCAGTTTTTTACCTTTGCAATTCTGAGCCTCCAGAAGGTAGAGTTGTGCTACTTCTTGTGAAGACTTCAGGCTACTATCCAGTAGTATTTGCCTTTTTAATGTTAATTTTCTTAGCAACCAAGGTCTCCTTTGATCCAAGCCACAGTGTGCAACTTTTCTGGAGATTCCTTTCTAGTCAAACTCAAAACTTTTAAATTATTCTACTGAACTGTTTGCTCTTGATTCTCTACACATATCAGGCTAAAAGCTTCCAACAGTCACACCACTGCCTCAAAATTAGACTGCTTTGGGCCAGAGATTTAGCGCAGTGGTTCCAGTGCCTACCTAGCAAGCACAAGGTCCATGGTTGGATCCCTGGTAACCACATACAACAATACCATGTGTGGTGACTCACACCCACCAGCAATCAGTGCCACGTACTACAGTGGCAGCTCACACCTGTATTCCCTGCACTCAGGAGGCAGAGGCAGGAGGATTCCTGAGTTCGAAGATTGCCTGGGCTACATAGTGAGCTCAGGTCCAGCCTGAACTACAAAGTGAGACCCTGTCTCAGAACAAAAACAAAATTAGACTACCTCAAAATTTTTTCCTCAAGATTAAGATTAGTCCACTATACTTCATCTCAGTCTCAAACAAAGTCTCTGGACAGGAGTAAAGTGCAGACAAACTTCCAGCCGGAGCATAGCACATGTGATCTGGAGTCCATCTGCAAAGGAGTCCTTCTCAACTGAAAGCTCTCGAGCCTGGTCTTTTCCAGCTGCACTGCAGCCAACATTCTGGTCTTCTGAGTGCCAACTAAACCCATGCAGCTTAGCTTGAAGCAGTCTAGGTTTGCTTCTTCAGCCAGAACTCCAGCCCTTTCCAAACACTTCCCACAAGCCAGTTCCAAAGGCTTCGTAGCTATGTGGTCAGGTAGTGTCACAGCAATGACCTCACTTCTCTAATACCACAATCTATCTTAGTTACTTTTTGCTACTAGGACAAAACACTTGCCACCAACAATTTAAAAGAGGAAAGGTTTATTTCGGCTCGTGGTTTGTAGAGGTTTCAGTTTATAGTCAGCTGGCTCCAAGGCAAGGGGACAAGGCAAGGGGCAAAGGACAAATCACAGTCCATGATAACAACGGTGAAGCAGGATTTCCTTTCCCTTTCACACCATCAGGCTTTTTGGGTGATGTGCCCTCTAACAAAAAGGAGACAACCAATGGAGTGAAAAGACAACCTACAGAATAGGAAAAAAGTTTTTCCAGCTCTCCTTCAGACAGGTAAGAAATACACAGAATATATAAAGAACTCAAAAAAATTAGACTTCCCAAAATAAAAGACCCAATCAAAAAATGGCCAATTTAAATGAATGGATACTTATCAGAAAAAGAAATACAAATGGCCAATATATACATGAAAAGATGTTCAATGACTCTGGCCATTAGAGAAATGCAAATTAAAATAATACTGAGATTTTATCTTTGTCCACGTTATGATTTGTATCTAGATATCTCCCAAAGCTTCTCTCCTGTAGGTGGGACTTTTTAGAATGGCTAGATCTAGATTATGTGAATTAGATTAAGGGTGTGTGAAAACCAAATTAGTCCACTGATTGGTTTAGCCTATTTCTGGATGTGTATAATATAAAGACCAACCCTCTTTATGGGTGGAACCACCCAATAGGCTTGCAACTTCCAGAATATAAAGAGACAAGAAAAGGCAGGCTCAGTGTTGGTTCCTGTCTCCTACCTGGTCTTCCCTGCCACCCTAGCCCTGGAGCCAGCCAACTGTAGAATGAAACCTCTACTAACTGATAACTAAAATAAACCTTTTTTCCTACAACTTGCAGGTTTTGGATATTTGTCAACAACAAGAAAATAAGCAAGACATTCCAGAAAGAACTGTCGTCATTAATATTCATATAACAGGACCGGAGATTTAGCTCAGTGGTTCCGGTGCCTGCCTTGCAAGAAAAAGGTCCTGAGTTCCATCATGGTGACCACATACAACAGTGCTGGGCGTGGTGGCTCATGCCCACCAGCCATCGATACCACATGCCACAAATGCCGGGCATGGTGGCTCACACCTGTAATCCCAGCACTCATGAGGCAGAGGCAGGAGGATTGCTGAGTTTCAGGCTTGCCTGGGCTACATAGTGAGCTCAAGGCCAGCCTGAACTACAAAGGGGGACCCTGTCTCAAAAAAAAATAAAAAAAAAATAATAATCAGATAACAACCAATTCTGGCAAGGGTGAGAGGCAGGTGTGTGGGGAGGAATCCTTTATTGTTAGTAGGAATAAACTAGTACAGCTATGGAAATCAGTATGGAGACTACTCAAAAAATGAAAACAAGGGCCAGAGATTTACCTCAGTGGTTCCAGCACCTGCCTAGGAAGTGCAAGGTCCCTGGTTTGATATCCAGTAACCACATACAACAATACAAGGCATGGTGGCTCACACACACCAGCATCAGTACCACATACCACAAATGCCAGGCTTGGTGGCTCACACCTGTAATCCCAGCACTTGGGAGGCAGAGGCAGGAGGATTGCTGAGTTCAAGGCTTGCCTGAGCTATATAGTGAGCTCAGGGTCAACCTGAACTACAAAAAGAGACCCTGTCTCAAACAAAAAAAAACAGGAAATTTCCCTCCTGAGTCGTCTAAAAGAATTAAGATATATTACAGTGATACATACATATTTGTTTTTATAAGCAGCCTAATATGTAATAGCTGCATCTTGGCAATGGCTTGTATATCCATCACCAGATGCATGGATAAAGAAAATGTATTTGTACAAGATAGAATAGTATTCTGGCATAAAGAAGAATAAACTTCAGTCACATACAAGAAAACGGATGCACTTTGAGATAATTTTAAGTGAAATAAATCAGACACAGAAGCTTAAATATAACATTGTTTCTTCTATATGAGAAACTAAGAATATAAATAAAGAACAAAATAAATAGAGGAAAAAAGGGAAGGGGCTGAGGAGAAAAAAATGCAGGTAGGAGAGAAGGGAAAGAAAGGGATGTAAAAAGAATTAAAATGTATTATACCCATGTACCCACTCTTCATAATGAATGTAATCATTGTATACTACAAACATATACTAATAGAAAATTATAAGAAAATAAAAATAAATTTTAATCTAAAAATTAATCATAATCGTTTATAAATACCTTGAGAAGAATTTGTAAGGTACGTTTTCTAGCATCAGTTTTAACAATAGGTAGTTTTGTGTTTATAGGCATAAAGATCAAATTTATCAGTATGAGAATTATTTAGATATAGTTTTAAGAAATAATTTCATTTCCTAACCCTGCAGATGTCTGAAACTAAAAATATTGTTAGAAATCATATTCAGAATATTCTGAAGCAAAATCAAGGAGTATCTACTTTTTCTACATGAAAAATTAACAGAATTACTAACAACAAATAATAAAAAAATAATGAAACAAGTTTCGTAACATTTTATTATTTTTTATTTATTTATTCTTCAGTGGCACTGGATATTTTAAAAAGCATCGATTTTAAAAAGTTTACAGAGACAGCAGTAGAATCTTTAAAAAGAAAACAAAACAAAAAACAAGAACCCATAACACCAGGGAGTTGTGCAAGCAGTACGACCCTCTAATGATGAAAGGTAAGAGAAATATGTAAGTTACTCTTACCCACAGGTCTATTTATAGAATCACAGCTCACCTCACAATTTTTATGATTCCAAACATACCTGAGACATGGTTCTTCAAGTGTTTTTTTTGTTTTGTTTTGTTTTGTTTTTGAGACAGGGTCTCACTTTGTAGTTCAGGCTGGCTCTGAGCTCACTATGTAGCCCAGGCAAGCTTCGAACTCAGCAATCCTCCTGTCTCTGCCTCCCGAGTGCTGGGATGACAGGCATGAGCCACCACACCCGGCACTGTGGTATGTGGTATTGATTGCTGGTAGGCGTGAGTCTCCACGCCCAGCACTGTATGTGGTTTCCGGGGATCAAACTCAGGACCTTGCGCTTGCGAGGCAGGCGCCGGAACCACTGAACTAACCCTCTGGCCCTTTCAAGTGTTTTTAATAAGGATTAAAAATACAGACTTGGAGATTAAATTATTTCTCCTGCATATTTTAAACAGCATATACATATAAACTTTTGGCTCATAAATAAAAATAGAGTCAAATCATACATTTCATGCAAATAACTATATTATCATATATTTTGTAAGCTTCTTGTGCTTGCAAGGCAGTGTATTTTATATCTGTATGATGGCCAGAAATAATAAGAGTTCAATCAAGACAGATATATGGGTTTAATGGCTATAGGTAAAACACATATATAAACATTAAAGTATCATTCTTAAAACCATGAGCTTTTTCTAGAACACAAGATGGTTACAATAACTTACCTCAGTCTTTTTACTGTGATCTGTAAATGGAAAAAAAAAGTGAGACTTTGTTGAAGAAAATTACATACAAAAATGTTTCAGTATGTAAAAATACCAAAGAATTTAAAAAATTACAATAAGAGTTAAAGAAGTCTTTAAAGGTTTCCTAGTGCTCACATGTGATTTACTTTTCTAAGCTTAAAATGTTAAAATTCAGTGTTATTTTCAACTTGCTCAGCTTGGGGACTAGTGAACAAGTGGTCCCTACATTGCATATCAGTAAAATCTGTCAAAAGGAACTATTCAGTTTGAGTACACAAGTTCCAAAATTTGGGGCAGAAGAAACAAATGTGGAACACAAATATATGCAAAATGAAATCAGTGAAAATTTCTGATTACTGCCGGGCATGGTGGCTCACACCTATAATCCCAGAATTTGGGAGGCAGAGATAGGAGGATTGCTGAGTTCCAGGCTTGCCTGGGCTACATAGTGAGCTCAGGGCCAGCCTGAACTACAAAGTGAGACCCTGTCTCAAAAAAACAAAACAAAAAAATAAATTTCTGATTACTGCCATTGTTGAATGAAATAAAAAATGTAACTAGTTTATAACCTTTACATTTGTTAGCCTTTGAAAACATTTTATAGTGGGCCAGGGATTTAGCTCAGTGGTTCCGGTGTCTGCCTCAAGAGCACAAGGTCCAGAGTTCGATCCTGAGTGCCACATACCACAATGCCAGGTGTGGTGGTTCATGCCTGCAATCCCAGCACTCGGGAGGCAGAGGCAGGAGGATTGGCGTGAGTTCGAGGCTTGCCTGGGATACATATTGAGCTCAGGGCCTAAACTACAAAGTGAAACCCTGTCTCAAAACAAAAACAAAAACAAAAAACAAACCCCACATTATAACAATTTGATAGTACTATGAAAAAAATCTTCAAAACTATAGGTGTATTTACAGAGTACAAAACTGAGCTCATAAATAAATATATTTACATAGAATACAGCATTGACAGCAACAATATGACATTTCTAGAAAAGAATTAGAGCAAAATAAAGAAAGGAAGACAAAAGAATCTACACAGATGCAAGGTTAAATCTTAAGTACAACTAAGTATGACAAGCCTGTATTATTTTAAACTGGGGCTGATCAAGGATCTACCATAACACTTAACAATGCTTCTTGCCAGGCGTGGTGGCTCACGCCTGTCATCCCAGCACTCGGGAGGCAGAGGTCGGAGGACTGCTGAGTTCAAGGCTTGCCTAGGCTACACAGTGAGCTCAGGGCCAGCCTGAACTACAAAGCGAGACCCTGTCTCAAAAAAAAAAAAAAAAAAAGAAACAATGCTTCTTGTATACACCAGAAATTTTCTGTTCTCAAAAAATAACTTCATAGAATAACTTTCTAAAGACTAAGAATCTGAAAAAGATCGTCCAGTTCTCTAATGTATTTGCTGATCAGAATAGTATGTAAATGCCAAATAAAAAGATTCACAATAAGATGGCAAATTCTGATAGCTTGCAGTTATTCCTCTGTCATGTTCTATTTAACACACACATGATGCCAGAATCTTAGGAATCAAAACTGTAGTAATTAAGATTTATAGAAACTGTGTACCTTCCCTTTAACACTATTACTAATACTTTTCACAGTGCAGCTAATAAATTTACATACTACACAAAAAGAAACTTATGGAAAAGTAAAAGTTTTATTTCATTATTCTAATGTTTACTGAGATATGTGTGCATGTTATAGTTTAGAATTAAACTGTCTCCGAAAAGTCTTGTGTTTGGCGGGTGATCATGGTAGTAATACACTGTTGAGTTCCCAGCTAAATGTGCTGTTAGGAGGTGGGGCTGGTCAGAGGACCCAAGTCACTAAGGGTATGACCTTTAAGGCTATATTTTTGTCCCTGGCTCTTCTCTTTCTGCTTCCTTGTCACCATAGTTTGGGCTGCCTTCCTCTGCCATGCCTATCTGCCACACCATTTGTGCCTTAGAGCCAGCCAACCATGGACAAGATATTGTGAAACTGTAGCTAAAATAAGCCTCTTTTCCTTTAAGTCTGGTTATTGGGTTTTCTGTCTCAGTGATGGTGAAACTGACTAGGACAGAAAATGGGTACCAGAAGTGGGCAGCTGCTAGAATTGTACCTTTGCAAGGGTTTGCAGGAGGAGTTTAGAAAAGTTTAGAGAAGCAAGATAGAGAAGACCTACAATGCTGTGAGAGGTGCTTGATGTGTAATACTGATCAGAGCTCAGAAGCCTACAATGCTGATAGGAATGAGGATGGTTAAAGGCGAAGTTCATAATATTTCAGTAAGCATAAGGACTCTATTGAAAAACTGGGCTAGGGGCTAGGAATATGTCCTTCTGGCAAAGAACTCATCTACTTTTTGTCTATGTCCTAAGAATATTTGCAAGACTGTAACACATTACCACCCACTTGACCCCCATGTTGCCCAATAGGACAGCCACACATGTACATGGGGGTTCAAGCTTGTGGGAATGTAATACATTTAAATCAGAGCCACCTGACAGTAAGACATACAAATTACAGCCTCCACTGTGAACATATTAAAGGTGGTAAACTAATTATCCGAGAGAGGAAAATAACCCAATTCAGATTGTGGCATATGTACTGCTGACTGCTTTTTGTAAAATCTATAGTGGGAAATCAGGAGAAAACAGCAGAGCTGAATGACTTTGGAGGTCTGCAATTTTTCCAGAAAAATAGTATCTGCAAAGTTGGGACTAAGTGGAACATAATGGCATTATAAAGAGGCAAATACTTTACATTAGAACAGTGAGATACCTTGAAGGCATCTCAAAAATCAGCCAGTCTCCATCCATTGTAGGTTCAAAAGTATAAAACTGTAATCCTTTCATTTGACAAGACAGTCCATACCCACTCAAGAAGGGCCTTGTATAGAATTGGTTCCCCAGATTCCTTTCACTATGCTCAGCCATGCCAGCACTGTGAGGCTGCTACAGCCACAGCCCAAGGTTTGTGTGTGGGTATAGGGCTGCTGTTTAAGGCAGCAGACCTTGGCATCACCTACTTGGTCTTTCAGGCATGCAGAATGGCAGACTTATGACAACACAGAGCTCCAAGGCAGATTTCAAGAAAGACCTTAAGATCTGTCTCCCTTAGAAGTGTCATGTATCTTATGTCTGATCTTGGAAGCCAAGAAGGACCTTGAAGGCCACACAAAAGAGAGAGACAGGGTCACAGTCCCTATCAAGTCATCCTAATAGGGTTCTGCACAATACTGTGACAGTGAAAGTGAAGGTGTAGGCAAGACCTTGGGAAGATGCAGATGCCAGGAATGTGGATCATCTGCTGAGGAAAACTGCAGGCAGTGAGCAGAGCCAGCCCGAGAGAGGCCATGTAGGCCGTAACTAGCAATGCTATAGTGGTGGGGCCTCCCAAACGCTTTAGAATTCACATCTCCTTTCAACTTGCCCCAGATGCTGCATATCATATACAGGATTTAATGTTTGCCCTGCTGGATTTCAATCTTGCATTGGCACAATTCCTTTACATGCCCTATTCCTGTATCTCCTGCATCCCTCCTGCCTCCATTCCCTTCTGGAAAGGAAAGGATTACCCTGTACCACTGTATGTTGGAGGTATTTAACTTACCTGTTGATTTATGCAGGGACTCACAGCTCAAACTTTTTTTTTTTTTTTGCCTTGAATATCAGAGCAGACTTTGAACTTAAGACTCTTTAACAATGCTGGAATTGTGAAGACTTCAGAATTTCTTGGAGATGGACTAAAGGCACTTTGCATGAGATGGACATTTGAGGGTCAAAAGTGTAATGTTACAGTTTAGATTTTAAAAGTCTCATGTGTGAAAGGTGAATGAATCATGGGAGTGTTATACTCATCAGTAGATTGATTCACAGCTGAATGTACTCTTAGGAGGCGGGGCCTGGTCAGAGAAAGCACTGTGACCTGGAAGAGTATTTTTTGTCCCCAGCTCCTCTCCTCTCTCTCTCTGCTTCTTGCCCATCAAAGTATGAGCAGCTTCCTCTGCCATGGCCTTTCACCATGCTGTTTCTAGTTGGAACCAACTTCCCATGAACAAACTCCTTTGAAATATAAGTGAGAAGAAACCTCTCCTCCATTAAATTGTGTATGTAAAGTCAGTATATGTGCATGATTGAACCCAGGGGCATCTTACAACTCAACTTACATCCTCAGCACATTTTATTTTTTGTTTTGAGTCATATTCTCACTAAGTTGCCCTAGTTATCCCTGAACTTGTGATTCTCCTCAAACCTGTGCATTTTGGTAAAAATATGCAGCCTGATAGTGGCATGGATTATAGGCACGCACCATTGATCCCAGCTCAGGATATGTGTTTCTATATGAAACTTTTCTTATTTAATTTGGACAGTTTAACATACCATTTGTGTGTGTTCTTTCATCCAAAGTCAAAGCAAATTATTCCAGAGGTAGACTATATGGAGAACTTCCTGTCACAAAGAAATGCAGTTTAACCCTCTAAATTTATTCTTAATTTCATAGAAAGGCTTCCTTCTAAAATCAGTAGATTTTTCATCTTTATTTTTTAAACTGTTGATATGGCATATTTATATTCAGAGAACAAGGCCAAAAGTATTTAGGTTAATTTCATATGAATCAAGTAAATCTGTCACTTAACAAATAACTACTCATAGTCAGCAAGTATTCTCAGTAGTATATAAATAGCATTGTTCGATAGAACTTTCTATGATGACAGTAATTTTCTAATGCTTAGCTAATATGGAAGCCATTAGTTACATGTGGCTAGAGTACCTGAAATGTAGCTAATGTAACTAAAATTGATTTTACAATTAAAAACTCTATTTTAAAATTGATATGTAGTTAAACAGCCCCATGAATGATGCTGTCATACTACACAGCACAGGTTAAGGGTTTTTCCCATTTTCCATACTAATAATAATCTGCTTGGGGTCTCTCTTAAAAAACTTAACAGATGGTTAATTCCTTCTGTCTTGATTCTTTTGTAATGAATACAAGTGCTATTATAAATAGCTTTCTGATAGTAATTCTCATTCTTAAATTTGTATTTTAGTTTTGTATAATCTAAAAAAGTTAACTAATAATTGTTGAAATCTGGGCCTGAAATTTAGCTCAGTGGTTCCAGTGCCTGCCTCACAAGCACAAGGTCCTGAGTTCGATCCCTGGTAACCATATACAATGCTGGGGTGGTGACTCACGCCTGTAATCCCAGCACTCAGGAGGCAGAGACAGGAGGACTGCTGAGTTCGAGGCTTGCCTGGGCTACATAGTGAGCTCAGGGCCAGTCTGAGCTACAAAGCGAGACCCTGTCTCAAAAAAAAAAAAAACTGTTGAAATCTGAAGATACTATTCTTAGCTTACTATAAAACAAATCAATTTATGTATGGGCAATATGTTTTAAGAGCACTCATGCAGGAGTTGCCTCAGAAGTCTGGGCATGCAAACTGTCTCTGACTTGTGTCCTTTGTGTCTGGGAGACTGACCATGCAGAAGTTAAAGATAACCTCGTGGAAACATCCTGATTAGAGGATGCTGCTAATCAGATGAACCCTTGGGACACTCTTCAATGACCTTCTTGTTCTACACTTGGCACTTGTTGTTCTGTGAGGAATGATACAAATTGTTTGGGTAGCTTAGGCTTAATCCCTAGCTTTCTGCAGTTCATCAGCAGGAAGGACAGGAAGAGTAGAAAGGACAGGAAGGTTAGGAACATAGAAGGAATAAACAGATTGTATTGGGATGACATATTCCTTTGTGCTTATGCACTGTATAACCATGCCCGCAATAATAAACTCAACCTTTGGACTCACGTATCTCACTTTTCTTTCTTACAATTCTGTATTCAAAGCACTCTGGACTAGGTCAGTAAAGACCACACACTCAGAAACTACAAATGTTAATTTTTACTTTTGGTAAATGTTAGAAAGAGTTCTTACTGAGCTTTTATAGGATTTTAATGGTTGATTTAGTTTTTCAATAGCTAGTTTATTTCTAAGTAGACTGCTATCATTTGGACACTTGTCCTTTCCAACAATCAAGTTGCAATTTGTCACTGGAATAGTAGTATCAAGAAGCGGGGTGGTGCCATATCAAAAAAGTGAGTTTGACTTCTTGTTACTCTTTTGCCCTTTTTCCTTCTTCCATGTGATAATGCAACAAAAAGATCCTCACCAGAATGACACCCTGACATGAACTTGCCTGCTTTCAGAACGGTGACCAATGAATTTTTGTTACAAATTATCTAATTCTAGGTATTCTATCATAGCAGTAGATGAACTAAGACCAAGGTTTACATTTTACATTCTAAATAATATATTATAAAACAATTTTAAGTATTTTTTAAAATTAGAAATGTACTTAGAAAGTAAAAATTTTACATAGTCTTCAAGCATAACAGATACTGTATGTATATATATATATATATATTACCTTCAGATTGGAAATCTTTTAGTGATACTGTGAGAGGTTTGTCTCTTCCTTGATGATTTTTTCTTTTATCTTTTTTATGTATAACCTTTGACTGAGTTGAAGCATTTTCAGTACTTTCATACTCCTGAAAAGAATTAGCAACAATAATTAAGCTTAATTTATGAATTATAAAACCAACTCATAGATAGTATGTTTGTTAAAGTTGTACTTATAAAGTGCCATGGTTTAAATCTAAAATGTCCCCCAGAAGTCTCCTGTATTCAGAGTGGGGATTTGCAAAATGATTCAATAATGATGAAAGTTATTCAACAGTACATTAAACCATTGATGATTTTGTAGCTGAATCTACTGTCAGAGGAGGCTGGAAATAGTCTATTTTTGTTCTTGGATCCTCCTTTTTCTCTGTTTCCTGGCCTCAAAAAGGTAAGCAGTTTTCCTCTACCATTCTCTTCCAGTCTTGGAGCACACCAATCATAGACTGAAATCCTCTGAGACCATAAGCCAAACAAATTTCTCTCCCTTTAAGCTACGGATGTCAGGTATTCTGTCCTAGCAACAGGAAAGTGACTAATACAAAACTGGTACCAAATATGGGGTGTTACTGGAACTGTACCTGACCATGTGATTTAAGCCTTTGGAAATGCTTTTTGGTTTTTTTTTGGCAGTACTGGGGATGGAACTCAGACCCTTGTGCTTCCAAGGCAGGCGTGGCACCACTTGAGCTAAAACCCTGGCTCCAGAATTGCTTTCTAAGAGGAATTTGGAAAGGTCTACAGATGCAGTGTACAGGGGCCCTGGAATGCTGTAAGCAGAGCAAGAAGAGTTTCAGAGATCAAAAGACTAGAATGCTGATAGAAATGTGAATAGTAAAGGCTATCCTCATCCATCAAGTTTCAGTTGGAAATGAGGATTCTACTAGACACTGAACTAGGGGCCATGTATACTTTATTCCGGCAAAGAATTTCTCTGTTTGTCCTATTCTGAGATTTACAAGGTTGAATATAAAGGTGGCAGACTGCTCCAAAAGAAGAAATTTCAAGGCAGCCCAAAATTCAGGTTGTGTCATAGGTACAGCTGGCTGCTTTCAGCCAAATCTACAGTGAGAAATCAGAAGCAAATATCAAAGTTGAATGATCTTACAAGTTCTTAGTTTTGCCAGAAAGGAAGCACCGGCAAAACTGGGGCAAATGAGATGTATATAAATTGTACCAATAAAGAATTCAATTTATTAAAAAAAACTGGGGCAAATGAGAGAGTATTTGTTGAGATTAGCATTAAAAAGAAGCCAAGTATTTATTTTTTTGTTTGTTTGTTTGTTTTTGACACAGGGTCTCGCTTTATAGTTCAGGCTAGCTCTGAGCTCACTATGTAGCTCAGGCAAGCCTCGAACTCAGCAATCCGCCTGTCTCTGCCTCCCGAGTGCTGGGATGACAGGCGTGAGCCACCACGCCTGACCCAAGTACTTTGTATGAGAAGAGTCCACCAGGGCGTTCAGCTCATTTAGTGTCACCTAGGAAGTGTTTCCCCAACTTCAGCAACTCTCTCCGAGAGGGTTAGAATACCATTGAGTTACAGATCACTTCTCAGAATGACAAAAAACAAAATAAATAAACTAAACCATTATTGTGAATTTTATTTTCTCTCTTCCTTTCATCTTTGGTGAAGGAACCCTTTAAATATTCTAAATCATCAGACAAATTTTACTGTTTCTTTTTCTCAAAACCATAAGAGGAATGCTATTATACAAAGTTTTTGACATAAAAAGTCACTGATTAGGTTATTTTTTTCAGACAGGGTTTTACCGCATGGTTTAGGCTGGGCTTGAACTTACTCAGTAGTTCAGGCTGCGCTCAAACTTGTGGTGATCCTCCTGCCTCAGCCTTCCAACTACTGGGATTACAGGCACATGCCACCATGCCCAGCATAACAGATATTTGGAAATTGGGAGAAAATGTTCAAATGAAAAGAGGAATGGGAAGGGAAGGGGATAAGAAGGAACAAAATGGAAACATAACTTTTATAAATAAGGAGGAATTGAAAGGTAGGGAAATGGAAAAAAAGAAGCAAAGATATATCACGCACAGGTACAAATTCCCTAAAATGAACGCTATCATTATGTATATCTAAAATGTACCAGTTTAAAAAAAAAAGAGGAGGGGTTGGCCAACTATCTATTTTCTGAAAATATATTTTTATTGAAAAAAGTTATTGATAATATCTTGTAACAATGATGAGTTTTTTGGAAAAACTATTTCATTTTGCAATGCTGGTGATCAAACTCACACACTAGCCAAGTGCTTCACCACTGAGCTACATTTCTGACCTTAAGGATAACTTTCATGTAAAATTCAGAAACATTAATTTTAGCCTTTGACCAATTAAACCTAAAATATGGAAATCAACAAACAAAAATACCTTTTTGTGCTCTTCATATTCTAATTTACTTAGTAATAATGCCTTCTCAAGATCAGCTTCAAACATTTCAGATGTCAGCTAAAAAAAAAAGTTTCACAGTAAACAGATTATAGTACTAAATCCACTAAAAAGTAACCACAACACACATGCCAGCATATACACGAAAAAAAAAATAAGTATGCTGAAAAACATCATTTCTCCAAAGTTATTTAACCGTGCCGTATTAGGGAACTCTGTATCTTATTTGAGATACCAAAGCAAAAACCTCCACTTCTGGGATTTTTATTTCTCCCTTCATTGTTGATTAACTTCTGTTTATGATAAAAATCTTACCTTTCACTTTAATAAAAATCTTACAAATATATCAGTATCAAAATAGATGTAAAAGAAAGTATTCAGATTAGGACAACAGAAATTTTAATAGCAATTACTACTGAAAAAAATAGTAACACTGAAAATTAACTGAATAAGACTAATTAAACATAATCTACCATTTCCTAAACAGAAAAATCTGTAGGTCCAAAACCTTTCAATAGCTGACCAAATACCTTGGCATATGACAGGTATTATATTTATGGTGCAGCTCTTTACTTTCAAAATAATGAACATGTCTGCCTTACATTTAAATCACATAATGCTGCAATGAAATCATTCCTCTTCCTAATCATCCAGTTCCAATTTATCTTCTTGAAACCTATCTCTCACCACTCTCCAGTCTAATTTTTCTCCACAAGAATTAGTTTTCTTAAATGCCAGCAGACTTGTCACAGTACATGGATGGTGATTTGGCTGTTTACTATAGGGCATGAGGTGGGCATGTTTATAGCAATATTTTTTTTTTTTTTTTTTGCTTTTTGAGACAGGGTCTCGCTTTGTAGTTCAGGCTGGCCCTGAGCTCACTATGGTGCCCAGGCAAGCCGCCGCGAATTCAGCAATCCTCCTGTCTCTGCCTCCCGAGTGCTGGGATTACAGGCGTGAGCCACCACGTCCGGCATTGTGGTATGTGGTGTTGATTGTTGGTGGGCGTGTCTCCACGCCCAGCATTATATGTGGTTACTGGGGATCGAACTCAGGTCCTTGCGCTTGCGAGGCAGGCGCTGGAACCACTGAGCTAACCCTCTGGCCCAGCAATATTTTTTTTTAAACTTCCAGTATGACAGGAGTAAATATACTAGATTTGAACATATGTACATGTCTCTGTGTGCCATGAACATGTCTTATTACTATCTGTCCAAAATTTCTTCCTTTATTCAAAGCCCTTCGATTCAGCAAGAGAGCTAAGCACATAACCCTGTGTATCATGTAACACCATACCAATATTAAAGCTTCTATCACTAACAGTAGGGGTGAGGGAAGATTTGATTCTTTTTTGCTGTTCTATGAAACTTGGAGAAAAGAAACAAAGCAAGTGAAATTTAATCATAATGACAAGCCTTAGAGTAGAATCCCTGTATGAGAAGGTAGTGACCTTCTTTGTCGCTCCAACTAGTTTTGGTTTGAAATTAACTTTGTCTTCAAATAAGATAGCCATTCCTGCTTTTCTGTGGTTTCCTATTGCATGAAGAATTGTTTTCCATTCTTTTACTTTCAGTCTATGGACATTTCTGAATTAAGTGTGTTTCTTAAATACAGCATATTGTTGGATCTTGCTTTTTGATCAATTCTACCAGTCTATTTCTTTTACTGATGAATAAAGGTCATTAATATTGATGGTTATAACTTTTATGTGATAAGTTATACTTGTCATGATATTTTTATGTAGTTGGCCCTTTTACTACTATTGTTTTCCCCCTATTTAATTTCTTGCCTTGCCTAATGGCTTCATTCTATTAAGACTCATGGAGTTGTGACCCTCACTGTCTTTTTCTAGGATATTATTTTTTTGTGTGACACAGATTTGATACCCATGAAATTTCTTAAGTGTTCTTTGTCATGGAAGTATCATTTCCTACTGATTTTTAAGAAAAGTTTTGCAAGATAAATCAGTATAGGTTGGAGATTATTTTAGGGCATGAAATATTTCACTCTAGGCTCTCAACTTGAGGGTTTCTGTTGAAAAGTCTGCTGCAATTCTGATAGGCTTCCCTTTGTGATGTTTCTTTTTCTTTTTTTTTTTTGAGACAGGGTCTCACTTTGTAGTTCAGACTGGCCCTGAGCTCACTGTGTAATTCAGGCAAGTCTCGAACTCAGCAATCCTCCTGCCTCTGTCTCCCGAGTGCTGGGATTACAGGCGTGAGCCACCAAGCCTGGCATTTGTGGTATGTGGTACTGATTGCTGGTGGGTGTGAGCCACCACGCCCGGTATTGTTCTATGTGGTTACAGGGATTGAACCAGGGACCTTGCCCTTGCTAGGCAGGCACTGGAACCACTGAGCTAAATCTCTGGCTCTGTGAGATGTTTCTTCTAACTGCTTTCAATGTTCAGTTCTTCTGTTGGGATTCTGGTATTTTGACTATTATGTATGTGCCTAAATGTGGATTTTTTTTTTAATCACAGTTAGCCAGAGTCCTGTATGACTCATTGATTTGTATGTCAAACTCTTTTCTCTTGCTTGGGAAGTTTTCTGCCATTACATCTGTGAACAGTTTTTAAAGTCATTTGTACTATACTGTCCCACATTTAAAGATCCAATTCAAAAATGGGCAACTGAAATGAACAGACATTTTTCAGATGAAGAAGTAAAGGCAGTGAAGAACATGTGAAAAAAAAATGTTCGCAGGCCAGAGATTTAGCTCAGTGGTTCTGGCGCCTGCCTTGCAAGCACAAGGTCCTGAGTTCAATCCCCAGTAACCACATACAATGCTGGGCATGGAGACTCACGCCTACCAGTAATGAATACCACATACCACAGTGCTGGGTGCGATGGCTCATACCTGTAATCCCAGCACTCTGGAGGCAGAGACAGGAAGATTGCTGAGTTTGAGTTTTGCCTGGGCTACATAGTGAGCTCAGGGCCAGCCTGAATTACAAAGCGAGACCCTGTCTCAAAAAAAAAAAAAAAAAAAAAAA
>PVIC010038591.1:0-17538 GCA_004025085.1 Thryonomys swinderianus
AACAGTTTCTGAAGATCTGGGTTGGCAGTTGGCGGCTCTCTACTGTCGTCCTAGTGCTTGTAGGTTTTGCCTGTGATCTTTTGCTTTGTGTTTGAAACTCAGAAAAAAAGGTCAATGGTGGATTTCATGGCTTAACAGTTTGATACCCAGTTACCCTCACCAGGGTCTCCTTCAAAGAGGGAGAAACCATATTTTCAATACAGTGACCTTACATGAACTGACGTCTAAAGAATTTTCCATAAGGAACTGTTGTATGTAGCCATATAAAGATGTACAAATAGAGTGCACATGATGTACACAAACTCACCCACAGATAGCACACATTCGTATACGCTTCTACTCTCATGTTTGTCTGGAGGAAAGTATTTTTCCAGAGTCACCATGTTGTCATGAATGCCATATTAAATATTAAAACTATTCTTTATAACACTGTTGTGAAGACATGATTCTTAGGTAGTGATGTCATAACCAGCTCTTCGGTAGTGTTTTGCTATCACTTCCAAAGAATATTGGCGAGGAATGACCTGGAAGTTGTTCACAAACTAGGGTCTTCATGATGTAGAGGGGGTGGGGTGTGTGTGCAGTGTTCACAGGAAATAAAGTCATAGCCATCTTCATTAGAAATTCCCCAGAGTGAGGAAAGGGGGTGATTATGGATGTTAGCTGTCCATGTACCAGTCATACCTTGGAGTTGCATGATGGTGATGATATCTCCAAATTGTAGTTCAGGATATATAGATTCAGGGTGGCTTAGGGAGCCAACAGTGGGACTTATGTCAGAGAATGATATTGTATTGCTTGAATCTTTCAAGATTAGATGAATTTAGTAAGGCTTTATATAGCGTTTGTTCCTTTTTCATCTCTAGGCATGATTGCACACAGAGAAAATGCTATATAGAGAATTCCTTAATGCATTATTCAGATATGAATAATTATTTAGGGAGCTGATATTATGATTATTATTTATTCCAATACAACATTTAAGTTAATCAGAAGAGTTTCTACATGGGCATTTTTGACTCCTATTGATATTACAGGCAATATGTCTGTGGATTTATATTGCTAATGTATAGTGTAAAGCAATAATTCAGTATGCCTGTAGTTATTACAGTGTAAGCTCTTTGTTTATAGGCAGTATCTTGAGTGAAAAGAAGAAAAATCATTTTTTTTCTAGAAGAGTTAATTTAAATAGAAAAATATTGATTAATAAAAAATTGCTGGAAATAGTATTCAAATTATAGTTTTGCAAAAAAGGACACAATTATAAGCTTATGTACTTATATAAAAAGTACTAAACGAGATTGTTTTATTATCTCTGTATAGCATTTGTAGGGTAGCTTTACTTTTCAGTTCTTTTAAAAATACTCTGATGTTATGTACTATATGTTTTAAATAATCAAAATGTGGCTATTGGTAATGAAGGAGGGCCTTTGTCTGAAGAGCATGTATTTATGTGAATACAATGTAGGCTGAAAGCATGTGATTTTGCCCTAACTAATCATTAATAGCACAATTGTAGTTCATCTGATTTATAATTTCTCTTAGTTATGTGAATAGAATGAAGGTTATTTTGCAAGTGTCATAGCAAGGAACAAACCCACTGGATTTTTGCAATGAGACTAAGTAGTATGTGTTAAAAACTGTGTTCACAGTAACACTGTAAGAAGATGATCAATGAATGGGGTTTACTTTCCATCTGTTTCACCAGATGCCCATAGATAGATTTTTCTTTGCACCTTTTAAACAGGTTAAATAGAAAATGAAATCTTAGTAATGTGATGGTAAAAGTATTTCAATCAAATCCTTTTTTATTTTTAGTGATATTTCTTCACTCTATTGTACATTATACATTATCCTGAATTTTTAAAAAGTTAAATATTAGAGCAGAGGTCTTTCTCTTTTCCCCTCTAAGTGTCATTGTGATTTAGAAGCGGTTGCTGAAGGGAAGCAGTGTTAACATAACTACAGTGGATGCTGTTGCGGATCTTTCTGTTGTAAGGCTCGGAGCTCTCCCCACGGGCCTCAGTGCAGATGTTGAGCTTTCTGTTAAAAAAAAAAAATAGTGCTGAGCTCGATGCAGATGTTCTCACATTGCCCAGTACTTTGATTAACCTTTTATGAAGTATCCACCGACAAAAATCTGGATTAGTACATTCCCCTGTGTCTTATTAAAAGCCTGCCAGGCTCTATTGAACATCATGTTTATACTTTTTGTTCTGTGGACAGTTTTGGTGTCTCGTAAGTACCAAATGGAAATCATTAGCATACACTAACAAGGAGGTCTGACGTGAGTTGCTGACTTGAGTTGGAAATGGGAGCCATCATAGTTTGATTAGCTGATTGTCAGTAAAGAATGAGTGTAGTTACACAAGGGGGGAGGGGCTTTCATTTCCTGTGAATAAGTTGCTGCTAGAGGGCTTGCTTTGCTTCCTTGGCACATGCATTAGTAGAATGTCCTGCTGTTACCAAACCTTTGGGAGAAAGTTTCCAAGTGGGTGCCTACATGCTGGCCTAGCCCAGAGCCTTCAACCCAGGCTCCATTAACTATATGTAGCATTTAAATTAAAACTAAAATAAAATCAAAGTCAAAATTCAGTTTCAAATTCTAGTCACAATTTCAGTTCTAGCTACTCTGCATGTCTTCTGCAGGCATGTGTGATTGGTGGCTACTGTACTGGTAACACAAATAGAGAAAATTTCCGTGACTGGAGAAAATTTTACAGGACAATTCCACTGTGATCTGTAAGTTCAGTGTCTCTTATGCCACAGGTTCCTAGTCATTCACTACATTTTAAAAAAGTTTTTCCAATGGACTTGTGACTTTCTAAAGTTTACAGTACTAAATCCAAAGTATTAACTTTTCTCTAGAAAAATAATCAACTCCTGATAATTCTAGTATATAATACTAAATTTCTGGGTGATAGACTTTGTGATTTAGCTGCTTGGAATAGGCTTATATATCTTTTTAGATACCTAGGTTGCTCTTAAGCACACTCTGGGGAAGTTGATGGTGGTCTGCTTATTGTAAGCTTGAGAACAAAGGAGAAAAAGCTGTCACATGTTCCCAGTTCCTAGACAACATTAACATTCTCCAGGCTGTTTTTTGTATGCTATATTATTAGAATAACTAATAATGTCATGTTAAGGGAACTTTAAGTGGATTATATCGTGACTATATTATCCTGACATTGATCTTTGGCATATCTTAAGTAAGTAAGACCAAATAATTACCAATTGTCTTATGTATGTGTATTATAACATGAAATATCTTTGAAAGGTACATAATTTAATTCATGTGCTTTTCTAGGAACATTTTTACTAACTTTGCTAGGTCTGCTTTTCCTACATTATGAATGGATACTTGGGTTTATTAATGCAATTAATGGAATATCCTCATCTCTCTTCTAGCTTATTGCATTAGCTTCTGAAGTGGTTCTGTCTCCAGTTTTCTCTCCTCTCCTGCCTACTGTCAGTTCTGCTACTAGAGTTATCTTCCTAAAATGAACCTTTGATCATATCTCAAACCAATTAAAAGTTATATTCCCATAACTTGCTGTATTAAAGTCAGAGTCTTTAGCATTTTGTTCCCTGGCCTATTTCATTCTGGCTCTTGTTTGGCTTTTAAACTATATTTCCAACTATTTTTAAAAATCTCATCTAATAAATCTGAATCTTTATAATGAACTTTACCTTTCTGTATATGTTCCTAGCCTCATCCCAATTTACTTGGCTTTTACAATGACTATTTTATTTTGCCATAAAAATCAAAGTAGCTTTTTCAACTTTCCTCTTTTCTACTTCCACATTTCTCTGTATGTCGCATTTTCTTTCTTGGCTTCTCTTCTCAAGGGAAGAAACATTGCCTCTCCATCAAATTTATTGAGCCAAAACTAAACCCTGAATCTTTACTCAGAGACCTGCCATTGTTTGTGACTGGAGCGTGGCTCAGAGTGGAAAATTTCTTTCGTGCTCCAGGTGCATTGCGATGCGGCCCACACCTGCCTTGCCGGTTCGAGTTCTTACAGCCTTCTTTCCCCAGTGGCCTCATGATGTGGGAATCGTCCCCCCTTGTTTTGATTACCCCCTGCCTTCTTGATGTTCTTTCTTCTGAACGCAGTGCTCTTTTCCCTTGGTTTGGATGGGTGTTGAGCATCCATGCAGAAGCCGCTTCCCAGATGAAGGCATTTCTGATTCCCCCAGCGTGCAGCACCTTGTCCTCATTTGCCCTCCAGTAGCCCGTTGTCATCCCTTCTCCTGGCATTCATGATGTCGCCTGCTGGCAGATGAGCTCCTTGGCAAAGGGTTATTGCTGATTCAGCCTCTCCTGTTCCCTCCGGTGCCTGGCCCATAGTCTCCTGGCCCATACCTTATTTTAAGTGGAAATTGAAAAGTGGTGATTTTAGTTCGCCCATGAATGAACTCTGGTGAGGACAGGGAAGAGCCTAGTATCTTATTATAGTGTTGGGACAGTTACTGAAATATGCACACTTGCTGGGCTTAAGTGGTAGAGGTATCTTGTCTAATAATGGTTATTTTTTGGATTGTTTGGTACTGGTCTTAGGTGAAAAGGAGTCAGGTTTTTAATAGAAAAAAATAGAAAGCTCTGAATGAGGTGAATTGCATCCAGTAAGCATAATTTCGCATGTGAGTGTGTAAAGCACGTGACACATGTGACAGGAGAGAGTACCTGGTGGACCTGGAAGGGGGAAGCAGGTCGGTAGGAGGGAAAACATCTACCGTGACAGACGATTGAAAAGGCTGTCTGCTGAGGGGACTAGGATAAGCTTCCTTTGCAGGTGGACGTGCTGGCCAAGAGCGCCCCTTCCTAGGCCAGGCTCTGGGGCTCACATTTGTTCATCTCACAGAGGGCTCCCCGAGGCTGTCTCCGCGCCCTCTTCCTTGCACGCTCCTCACACCCTGAGATATCTGTAATGTTCTGATGCCTAAATCAAGAGGAGGCAACACCCAAATTGTTCCACAGCAATTGCACAAATTTTTTTATTACTGAACTCCAGCTCAACTTTACAGATATTAGTTGACCTGTCACAAAGAATGAGGTTATCATTTCTGACCTTTGTGTCCTCGGCCTAATTTAAGGGCAGGAAGTAACAGCTCAGCAGAAGTGAAGCTGAGTAGCTCTTCTTTGTCCAGAAGCTTTCATTTCTACCAGACCTTGGGAATTATGTGAAAGAAATGACATATTGCAGGAGAAAAGAGGGAGATTGCTGATATCTGTTAGAGAGGAGGAAAAGCAAAGTGCTTTTTCAGCTGGTAAATTCAATCCTTGATAAAAAAAATGTACTTTGGAATTATTCAAGTAAAGTTAACATACCTAATTCATCTCAGCCCCTTATTTTAATATTTTACTCTAGGGAAGGAAACTAGAGGTCAGATACCATGCTTAAGATACTTCTCTTGGTTTGGTGAACTACTAAGTTCAAAGTTTAATCTAGGCACTGGGTATTTAAAGACAAAATGGCATCTGTTTGTATGCAATGTACATTCTATCTACTGAGGTAATCAAATAAAGCAACAATGAAAATACAGTGAGATATTTTAAGTTCAGAATAGAAAGCTCCGTGAAAGTGGGATTGCATCTGTGTTGTGTTTCACTTCATTCCTGGCTTCTTGCACAATGCTTTGTACATAGCAGAAGCCTAGTCAGTGTGTGTTAGATGTGGCACAGGATTTTGCAGGAGACACTTGAGAAAGTAGCACCTGATCCTATCCTTAGAGGGTTTTCCATTGATTGCACCAGTGGAGAAGTGACTTGAAGGATAGATAAAGTCACCATTTTTTTAGCAGATTGGCACGAGGAAGAACAGCTTGCAAAGGGCATCCCAGGACAGGGGGCACAGTGGGAAAAGCACAGCCACCACCAGGGAACACGCAGTAAAAGGCTGTAAAAGCTGCAAGCTTGAATCTGAAAGGACTCGGGGTTGACATGGACATTTTCCCTCTGGCATGGAGCCCAACAGGCGGGCATGAGGCTGTTAGCATGGTGGCATGCACACATCACCTACAAAGGAAACAAGTCACAGACATTGAGGTTTCGAGAAAAAAGGTAGTAATAGACAAGCTAAAATGTTCAGCATTTTAATATGAAGAAGTTTCATGATGGTGATGACATTTCTAGAATCACTGGAAAATTTTTTCTCTCATGAAAAATAATTAGAAAACACGAGTCTTTGTTGATTACCTAGGATCTTTCATAAATGAGAAAGACATGCCTACTGTTAAAGGATTAATTGAAAATATATGACATTCAGCTGATATTAACATAGTCTTCTAGAATACAAAGTTGGTGGACATGGTGGTGAATGGCTGTAACCCCAAATCCTGTCTCAAAGTAAAATTTAAAATGCTGGGAATATCACTCAGGGTTACTTGCATTAAATTCTCAGTACCTCAAAGCAAGTACAAGAGTTTTGAAGGTATTTATTGACATTGGTAAATGCCTATGAAATGTTGTTAAATAGGCAAGTAATTCAGATACTTGCATATGCAGTCTGATAATTACTTGAAAAGAAAAATATATATAACATGCAAAATATAAAGTTTACATGTGAGATTGATATATAATAATTAGAAGGATAAACGGGAAGATACAGGAGCTATTTTGTGAGATTAGAGGTGACTTTTGCTTTCTCCTTTTATTGAAAAATTCTTTTTTTTTTTTTGCTTTTTTTTTTGAGACAGGGTCTCGCGTTGTAGTTCAGGCTGGCCCTGAGCTCACTATGGTGCCCAGGCAAGCCGCCACAAACTCAGCAATCCTCTTGTCTCTGCCTCCCGAGTGCTGGGATTACAGGCGTGAGCCACCACGTCCGGCATTGTGGTATGCGGTGTTGATTGTTAGTGGGCGTGTCTCCACGCCCAGCATTATATGTGGTTACCGGGGATCGAACTCAGGACCTTGCGCTTGCGAGGCAGGCGCCAGAACCACTGAGCTAACCCTCCGGCCCTTTTTTTTTGCTTTTTGAGACAGGGTCTCGCTTTGTAGTTCAGGCTGGCCCTGAGCTCACTATGGTGCCCAGGCAAGCCGCCGTGAACTCAGCAATCCTCCTGTCTCTGCCTCCCGAGTGCTGGGATTACAGGCATGAGCCACCACGTCCAGCATTTTGGTAGGTGGTGTTGATTGTTGGTGGGCGTGTCTCCATGCCCAGCATTATATGTAGTTACTGGGGATTGAACTCAGGACCTTGCACTTGCGAGGCAGGCGCCGGAACCACTGAGCTAACCCTCCGACCCCTAAAAATTCTTATTAGTAAAATAAAATGTAATTGTCATTTACATCTTCTGTTTTCATACTAGAAAAAAGATACGGTACTTACACATCTGTTTCCTATTTATTTCAGTTTAGTATGTCTTTAAGGTACATCCACTTGCATATAAATGACTCAAATTTATCATTTTTATGGCTGAATAATATTCCATTTTATAGAAAAAAACCACATCTTCTTTATCCAGTCTCTCACTGATAGGCATTTGGGCTGTTTCCAAGATTTAGCTATCCCAAATTGAGCTGATATAACCATGGGTGTACATATGTCACTGTGGTATGAGTCTTTTAATTCTTTTGTGTATATACCTAGTAGGGTCAAATGGGACCTCGAGTCCTAGTTTTTTAAGGAATCTCCACACTGATCCCCGTAGTAGTTGCCCCAGTCTACATTCCCACCAACAGTAGATTAGGGTTCCTTTCATGTATGATAGATAATGGGAAATAGGGAGAAAATATGCAAAAGAAAAAGGGAAAGGGTGGGTAGGAGAAAGTAAAGCAAGGAAAGAAAAGATTTTATACTAAAAACAAAGGAAACAAAGCCTATCTATATAGGGGCCTGGGTGGTAGGAAGGGCAGGGAAAAGGAAAAATGAGAATCAAAATGTGTCATGTACAGGTATAAGTTCTCAGTGTCAAATGTGATCATATTGTATGTATAATGTATGCTGATATAATCAATGTTAAAAAAGTACAAAATTTATTCCTCAAAGAAAAATAATTATTATATAGTAATTAACAACTTTTAAAGTTTGCTGAACTAGAGACTTATAGATTCTTTCTTATCCTAAGGGTATATATTCCTGAAATTTTGTTTTAGAACAGGGAATGGCAAACCATGAAGCCTGTATGGCATAGAAAAGAGGTCTATTATCTGCAAAAAAGAACATTTTATTAGCAAATGGTTAAATCCCTATATTTACATGTTTTATGGCTGTTTTCATGCTAAAATGATAGAATGAGGTAGTTGTGGTGGAGATTGGCTACTGCCTAAAACACTTATTATCTGGCCCTTTGCAGAGAGAAATTTCCAATTCAACATTCTAGAATAAGGCATTGAACTAGGAAATTTCTGTCATTTGAAACAATATTCTAATTTAGAGAAAATATAATTTAATGTTAATGTTTGACCTGAACTTTAATGCCTAAACTTCTTTGAGGACCTGTGCTCTGTTTGAACAAACTTTGTAAATAGCACAGTCACAGGGCCTGAAATGATCGCGATCCAAGTTGACCCTTTCATAGAAGAGTCAGGGAAGCTCAGGTTTGGAGGAGACATAGGGAACCTGCGTCTGCCCCTGTTCCCTAAGTCCTGATCTTAGATTCTGCAAAAGCTTCTTCCCAGCGAAGTTCTGACGGAAGGAGCGGGGCTTACTCGTGTAAAGTGATCCGTCCAGCTGAAAGCGTAACACTGCGTTACAGGTATATATCATGTGAGGTGTTCTGATGGGTTCTCAAGAGGACTCAGGAGTCTCTGTCCTTAAGCGACTCGAAGAAGCAAAAGGAAGGAAAACGCACATTCTGGAAAAGGGTAGAATGAAAGGAATCCAAGGCTGTATGGCACAGGAAGGATGTCTGAGATTTGGAGAAATATGACAGTCAGTGGGTACTTAGTAAAATTAAAGAGAATTATGCCAATAAACCTATAATGAACTTAGGGTTTTGTATTTACTTTGGTCATAATTTTTTCACCCTGTTTTGTTATTATTTTTTAAAGAAGATATGAATAACTACGACTAGAAAGATTTTGTGTACAAGTAGAATCAACAGCTTTCCAACATAGTCATATTGTCTTATATTCTTTACCTTTTCAGATTCTATTTTGATTGGTCTTCATTTTAAAGTATCAGTCAGTGAGGAATTACCTTCTTAGGTATTTTATGTTTGGACTGAGATTGTATCTCATCAAAGCAAACAGCAAAGGCTATCAGTCTCCTCTGCTTCTAAGTATTTCCTTCCTAGTCCTTCAACTAGACATTGATTTGATTTAAAATGCCTTTCTTTGCATTTGTGATTAGACCTATGGAGCATTCAAGCATTTGTTACACATTAGAGCCAAGGTCTAATCACGTGACCATCTAAAGGATGTCTGCCCAAGTGGATGGAATGATTGATGACTGTGGGAGTGCAGAGAGCTGGTCCTTTTGGATCTTGCAGTGTCTTCAAAGACACCTGGGACAGAGGAGAGAAAATAATGTAGTTTGGAAGATTTCAGAGCTCAGCTACATGTGAGTCAGTCCTGAAGATTTTTCTCATAATTTTCTTGCTCTACTTTTTTCATATTTGCAACCTTTCACATTTATTTAGCAAAATATCAGAGATATTTAATAATTCCTATGGAATTAATTCCCATCTCTAGACTGGATATTGTTGACCTAGATCTTACAGATGATAAATGTAATAGCTTTTTTATTTAGAAAATTATTTGGAGAAATAGTTCATGGGATTGACAAGGAAAAACCTGGTTGTCAAATATTATCATTCATATTTGCTTATATATGTTTAGAAATATTTCTGAAAATCCATATTTATTCCCTGAGTACACATTTAGTTTTAAGGCACTTCATGAATATTTTAATCCTTATATTCTTGGTAGGCAGTACACTTTGATAGCAAATTTTTGTTGAAATGCAAAGAACATATAAAATACATCATTTATGAAGTTTTCTAACTTGCCTTATTCTTGTCAAGCTTTAGACAGCTCTGTGTTTGCACAAATTACACAACTTATGTTGAAGAATCTGCACACTTTACTCTGTAAATATATGTATATATGCATACAGAATCTCTAATATACAAGAAAATAATGTACTATTTTACATTATTTATAATTTGTAATTTTAAGATCTAATACTGAGTCCTATATAAATAATTAACAGTTTAATATCCTAAGAAAATGTTATACATGAAAATAATTAGTAGTTACTTGTGCTGCATTTTGCATGAATTTGCCACAGGAAGGTGCAGAAGGTATACAACACACCTCGCTCCAGATAGGTCTGGTACTTGCGTTGATGTGAACTGTTATCTAGTCATGATTTGCTCTCTCTCCTTAGTTAAAATTAGTGCATATTATTTTTACTTCTAACAGTGAGAAGGGAAGCCAGACACTGTTCCTCCAAGAGTGAAAGTAGCATTTTGCCCTTTCAATGCCTCACCCTCCAGGAGAGCTGGAAGTGTCTTGCTGATGCTGGAGACACCCTACTTGTGCATCAGTTTCTCTGCTTGCTCTGGGTGTAGCCCTTTCTGCTTCTGTGTGTATGTCGATAACTTCTTGCTTTTGTGTCCCAGGACTGCTGCCTGGAAGTGTTTAACTCAAATACATTAGCTGTTTCCTTTCAAGCGAAAATATCTTTCTCTTTCCATAACACTGGGTTGTAAATGATAAGAAATCTTGACTTCAACAAATAATTTTCATCGCTTTCATTTATACTCAGCAGTTGTTGAACGTGCTTTATCTGGAGCTATTCTTGGATTCCATAGAAAATGGACAGGGAACCTTGATTCAGATCAACTCAAGGGAGATACAGAAAGCTCTATCAATGTTAAAATAAAACACGTGTAATCAGATAGATGATTAAGTGGCATTATAATCCCCAGGGGAATAATTATATAGGAATGCGTGATAGAAGGCCATGAAATTTCTGTTAGTCTTTGCATTTAATTAGTCTGGGAAGGCTTTAAAATGGGGGTGTGTGCTGGTTAAGATACGCTCCAGTGAAAGTGCTTGCTCTGTGTATTGGATGGGAAATTACTATTTGTATTTTTCCTGAGTTAATAATCTTGGGCAATTATTTGGATATGCAGACATAATATGTCTTCAAAACTGATGAAAAATATCCATACATTTTTGTACATGGTGAGAATAATTACTAAATGATTCCTGGAAAATGAAGGAGAAAACTTACCTCACCCCAAATTGGTAATATTCTGGTTGAGGACATCTTGGAACACTATAAACAGTTCTCATTTTTTATGCTGCAATTTTTTATATGTGAGATGACGGTGTTAAACTGCCAAAGCACACTTATTAAAATGATATATTAGGTGTGCTTGAGATTACTCCTGAGCATGTGGATATCCATTAATTGTGTTAGTTTGATTTATTAGGACATAGAAAATATTTTAATATTTTAATTTGTTGTACATATTTTGTTATTTAAAATTTCAAGCTATAAGTTTTTTCCTTCCGTGTGCAGGATGAATATGGGTTCATGATACAGAGTGGGGTTTAATAAAACAGAATTTATCACCAAGAACAAGCTCTGGCTGCATATACATATTCTCTTAATATACTTTATATGTGATACTGCAAGGATGGTGTAATTTGGTTTTTTAAATTACAGCTCTCCACGATGAGAGGGAGGCTTGATTTGATTAATTATGCTTACAAGCTGTTAGAGAAGGGGAGAAAAGAAAATGGTTTTGACTTCAGTTTTTGCATAATTGCTGCTTTTTGGATTTACATCATTTCCATCAGTTGCTGAGAAATGAAGAACTAATTTATTTTAAAGAGAGATAAGATGAAGAGTTGAGGGTATCAATACTGAAAAGTAATAACATTTAACTACCACTTTGATGTGGTGATCAGTAAGATGAGAGAAAGCATTTATTAAAACGTTAGTGCCAGACTAGATATTTTTCCATCTTTAAGAAAATAGTTATTTTTATATTCCTTAGATGATCTTTCATTTTAGTTAAGTGACAGCATTATTTCTCACAATATAACAAACAAAATTGATTCCTTACATATTTCTTCACTGAGAGCATTTGTTGATCTTTGAATTTGGTGTTCACTATCCTACAAGAACTGCAACTGAGATCTATTCCACTTCTTGTTAGTCAAATAGTTATAATTAGAAAATATGTATTGACAGTACTGGGAAAGGGCTGGATATGAGAGGAAATATATAAAACATATGCAATTCACTATCCAAAATAGGTCACCTGAACCGTAGACCATCTAAAACTTAGATATAATGGCCGTTGAAATGGTCAATATGGTTTCCTCTCTGTAATTGATTAGTACATGGGGCACCAAGTAGCAGTTATGCAGAAGACAGCATAAAACTTGCTAAAATCCATATTAATAACTCTGGAATGCGGGAGGTGAAAGCTGTTTCCGAGATGTCCTTCTTATCCTTCCTTCCATTTCCATGCCAATATTACTTCCTTCTGTAGGCTCTTAAGTCTGGGATCCAGCAAGAGCCCCCCTCAGCAGCCATGTTTGGTTAAGATGCGCTTGTTCTTTTCAAGCTCACAGATTCATACATATGTATTCTATTCCGGGAAGCAAAGATTTTGTCCGTGACAACTTGCTGTGTGGTCCTGTGCACGAGCTAGTCTCTTGCAATGGGAAAATTGTAGACACATGCTGACTCAAGAGGGTTTTACTGAGCGCAAATAGGAAAAACCTTCCTGGTAAGATTAGGAAAATTAACCTCTGTCTACAGGGAAACAAAGAGAAATTGCATTTGTTTTATATCTTCTGTATTTGTACAAAATATTTACATAATTGTCAGTCATGAAAAAACAAAATACTTTCTAAGTGTATTTTCTGATCAAATACACCTGGAATAGTTAGCAAATATTTACTTCCCCAAATTTTATTTCAGTGTTGTTCTGTGTTATTTTCTGGGATCACAAAGCATTATATTTCCCCTATCTTATTATTTACTACTTGCTGATTTTTTAAAACGTTGTTTTTCTTTTTTTGTGGTACCTAGGATCGAACTTGGCTCTTGTGCTCCTAAGTTAGAGGCAGTACCACTTGAGCTAAATCCCCGGATCATTTTTCTTTTTAAACACTTTTTGTACTGTCTGGGCCATACATTTTTGGGGAGCCTGGGGTGGTATTTGTTTTAGTACCTGCTTGGTTCCATGCTAATAATATCACATAGATGGTGTTCAATAAGCATTGACTAAATTTTGATAGTAATTATTGATGATGATCAAAATGACTTCATTTTTGAATGTGATAAAAATGTGAATGTAATATTTTAAAGTTGGTGCTAATTTATTAGAAATATTTTACTGAATTCGTGTTTGCAGTAAAGTTAGATTCTTTAGCAAAAATTTGCATATATCAGAGGTACTTAAATCAAATTCTATAGTCCACTGGGGCTCCATGATGGATTTAATATTAATATAAACTCTTTGAAATAGTTTGCAAAATGTTGCATGCATGTGCATTTTTCTGGAGAGAGCATCAAGGCTTTTATTAGATTCTAAAAGTGGTCTGTGACTTAAACAAGATTTAAAATGACTGAGCTAAAGAGAGGTTGTTTCGGTGAAAACTTGAGATTTTGCCAGTTGTCATATGTTCTCTCTGTACTTTTTCATTTGAATTAAATTTTGATGGAATTTAAATAAGAACTTATGTTCCTATTCAGCACTGCATTCAGTGTTTTGTAATTTAAAAACACATCAATGTCATTTTTTAACAATCATAAAAACCTTTAAGGAAGAAGAACACTGGTAGAGAAAATTAATACATAATGGTTGAAAAGGTCTGAAATTCAAGGACAGTGGATATGTAGTATATAATTAAATTCTTTTCACATGAATAAAATATTTATGAATGTATAGAATAAATTTATGAAAGATATCTTCTCTGGTCACTATTATTGGGTGAACCTTACGGAATTCTATTTTCTTCTGTTGACAATTAAAATCTGTATTCAAAAGCATCTTCAAGTCTGTTCTTTGCAGCTTTGCTGTTCTTTGCATTTTTTTCTTTTTTATTTGACTTTATTGGTATGTTATATACACATCATGATTATGCTCAACATTGAGAACGTGTATCAGTATATGACATGACTTCTCATTTTCCCCTTCCCCTACTCACCCTACAACCCTCTGCCCCTATGTGCACAAGCTTTGTTTCCTTTTTGAACCATCACATTTTTTCTTTCCCCTCATTACTTACTCCTAAATCCCATTTCCCTTTGAGTATTTACTATTTCACAGTATCTATCATGCATTCTAGATGTTCTTTGCATTTTGTCATATTGTTTATCTTTCTTTAAATATTTAGATAGAAACATAAGCACATACATAGTGATACACGGATATACATACATAGAGTCAAAGATGCCAATGTACTTAGTGATGTTAGAATAATTTAAACATTGAAACAAATTTTGTCATTTCTGTGCAGGGATCCTAGGTTTCTATGGCCATTGAGTCTGTTCTTCCTTTCACTGGGAGTCTTTGGTTTGTAACAGCTGTAAGGATTGTCTCAACTTTCCTGGTACAGGGAGAAAGTTAGGTACAGAGGGAAAGTGGATTGACTGGAGGGCTGAGTCAGATCTGCCAGCTGGTGATGAAAAGGGAGGAACGTGCCCAAATTATGCATATAATTAGCAAGAATCCTGGGAACTAAACACTTCCTGCCCTCCGGACACACTTCACAAACACACATACCTAAGTGTACGCGCGCACGCACACACACACACACAGTCTTTGTGCTCTCCACACAAAGCAGTGGCGGGAAGCCTGTGGGAGGTCTGTTGGTGTGTCTTTTAAGACGAAGATATGAATGTATGGGTTGCTATTTCTAAGCGACAACTTCAATATTCAGGTTTAATTGCAGTGTTGGGGCGTGGCAGTAAGTAGGTCGGTTTTGGGGTGCAGTTTGGCTCTCGGTCTCTCAGAGGTTCACCACTGCAGGTAGCGTGCATCCTTGGCACTTACCCCCTTATCAGCTTAACCTTGATGTTCACTTGACCATACAGAGCTCACTTGCTAGTATGTCTTTGTTGTTTTGAAAGCTGAAGGTTACTGGCAAACATTATCTGTTGTTTTTTGCTACATTTGTCCCTTCCAGTACACACCGAATGAGTCACCTGACCCCTCTCTGACAACAACAAAAACCTCTCTGTAAATCCTATAGTTCAGATATATGAATGGAAATTAAAATTAGTTTCACTTCCATTGCACGTAAGTGAAATGCAGCTAAGAAGGTAAATCAGCAGCAAATATGCTCCAGGGAATGAATCTGCTAACTAGTTTCCATGTTTAACATCAAGCTGCGCGTGGTCCCGAGCCTGGCTTGCACCTGAGGGGACTAAGTTCCTGAGGGGACTCCATGCATCATCGTGGTTGTGCCCGCCATGCAGAGTTCGACCCGCTTAAAGGGATCATTGGGTACCAGATAGTGTTGATGTCTTGAGTTCTTCCACTTCCATGTTCTGTCACAGCTCCTGTCGCTGTGGGATTACAGTGTCCACCTGTTTCTTATGTCAACAAAAATGCTCAAGAAATACTTCGGCATTTGGGAGGAGACTTTGCAGGAGTTCTAAATGAGGAAAAAAAAAGTAGGAGATGAAGTTAGCAGTACCGGTCCACTTACAGCTAGCTACACAGATGTCAGTATGAAACATGGGTGCAAAGAAGGCATATGTTCATTTTCTGGCTAGAGGTTTGCATGTCTTGCCTTCTTCAAGTAAACTGGGCTTCCTTTCAGAAATCACACCTTTCTCTTCTACACATATATCATGTATTTGTGGTCCATATATGTGAGGACATTGAGGCCTGATTAGAGTATTATGCAATATACAGTGTAGCCGTAATTGGGTGAGACCTGGACACATGCGATAGAATGGGATTTTTCTGTGTAAATCCTGGGAGATATGGATCACCCCTTATATTTTAATCACTTGCTGCAAAATTTTCTTTAGTTTTCCTTGTTATTGGTTTCTAACCTGATTACATTGTGGTCAACAGATGTGGTAGGTGTGATATTCATCTTTTAATATGTCTATTGATTTTCATTATAACCTGGTATATGGACAATATTTATAAATGTTCTACAGAGGTATCATTTCTTAATTTCACCTAAATTGTATTAAATGTTTTAGTTTATTTTCTGTAGATGCTATTATGGACTTAGTTAATGAAAGACCTATGTTAAAATCTCCTAATATACTAATAAAATTTTCAAGTATTTTGTCAGACAATTCTGTAAAATATTGTTTAGTTTATTTGGAATTTAAGATATTACCTGCATACAAGTTTGAATTACTGAATTTTATAGGCGGATCAAAACTTTTAGTATTGAGTATGTACCTTTTTTGTTAAAATCACTTGCTGCCTTAAAATGTATTTGTTAATAGAAGCAGCGATATTTTCCTTCTGGCTGGAGTTGGCCTGCAGCCTGTTTCTGGTTTGCTACCAAGAGTCAGTCACAGCCTCAGAGCAGGTCCTGAGCTATGAGCCTACTTACCACCTTGGGTTTTGCTCTTGCTCTCTCTCTCTCTCTCTCTCTCTCTTTTTTTTTTTTTTAGGGATTTTCTTTATTCCTTTATTGTCTTACAAGGTCAACTGTGTACTATAATGGACATTTTTTTAAAAAAGCCTTGTATTCATCATTTCAGGAATTTTAATTTTTCTCATATCTTATGAGAAACACAAACTTGCCATCATTTTTTTTTTCCTGGCCATTTAAATCCTTATCATCCTTAAAGAGCCAAAGTTACCTCTTCAAGAACTTGTTTGTCAGGAAGAATTAGTCCACCCTCGGAATTGCCCCATAACTTGTATGCTTCCATGCAGCACTGATGTTATTCTGTTTTAAACAATTGTCATTGTATGTCTTAGCTGACGAAAGCGCGTCCTACTTCCCTCCAGCAGTGCTCTCCGTCTCCCAGCCCTCTTCCTAAATGCCGCAGATTCTTCTCACGTCTGTGGTGACCTCAGATGGTGTTCTGCTCCTCACTGATCTCTCCCAGTTTTGAATTCCTGTCTTGGCTTATGTCACTGAAATAGCACCTTTTGGTTTATAACCTTGCTTTGTTCTTTAAATTGATGATGGCCCCAGATAGGAATCACAAAAAGGTTAATATACTGTGGTTTTAACCTGCATGTTGGAGTCTGTCTTTTTCATTGTAGATGAGGTAGACTTGGACCACCATTGCTTACTGGGCATTTGTTCAAAATTCTCCCTAAGCTTTGTGGTCTTTCCCAGGCTAATGGACAGTTATGATACTCATCTTCAACTCTGTCTCCAATCTCCTTTCCACAGAGTTACCTCTTTACATCCATCTTTGCTCGTTTTGTTTTCCTTTTAATCCACATATGAAATTTATTATCCCAGTGTCCGCAAATTAACCAATTGATGTATTGTCTAGGATACAATTTACCAGGATCTTGGAAGACTTATGCTCTAGTAATACAAGGATATTTAACTTTATTATTTTCCATATCTTTACTTAAGTATGACTAATTTATCTCATCATTCAGATATAATTTTCTTAATAA
>PVIC010038592.1:0-17527 GCA_004025085.1 Thryonomys swinderianus
CCATCTGGCCTCCTTCGCATTTCAAAACCTTTCAGAATCAAAACAGAAAAATGGCAAAACAAAAGAAACAGAGCCAGTTCCTAAGGAACAGAAAAAATGTTGGCCACTTACCTTCTCTTATAGAGAATGGAGAAAATTAAGAAAACGAAAGGCTTTTTACTTTTCATTTATATGTATGAGTGAAAGTAGGTCCCCCATTTTTACCTTGTTGTTTTCAATAAAAGAAAGCAGTTTTCAAATTGCATTCATAGATTGACTTTTCTGAATAGATGTCGCTTCATTTGATTCAAGCAGAAAGGAATTCATTTCGATTAGAACTCCATTCGAAAACAATATATGTTTAGCCACTGAATAGAGCTTTTGGAGCTGTGAGCAAGTGGTCTGCCACCCTGTCCTGGGCTTGCGGTGTCTGCTGGACCTGGCTGAATTTCTACCTTGTCTCATTCTTGTTTATCTTTGAGGACAGAACACCTGAAGGCCAGTGGCCCCTCTTCCGGTGGACCAGTCCAAACTGGCTGGATCTAAGAAGGCTGCCAGGGTGTCTGCAGATGAGCTCCCATTCCTTTACAATCCACTGCGTGCTCAGTGACACAGCCCCAGGACCCTGACAGTGGACGACTGCAATGATAGTGACAGAAAAGAGCCATGAAAGGAACACCAAGAGATGGAGCTCAGGTTTCTGGAAAAGACGTGACGATTCCTCCCAGGTCTTAGCTCACCTCTGTCCCCTCATTTCTTTTACCCTGTATCTTTAAAGCTTTCAGGGCCCTGATAGGTGAAGAAGTTGATATGTGATTATATCTTCCACTTCTCTTGTCTTTGGCTAGGAATAAAGTTCTCCACTGCTCCGTCTGCGCTTGCTGTTTTTGTTGGTTCCACAGTTCTGAGTGGAAAAGGACCTGACACAGGCAGAAGCTTCCACAGGGACAGAGGACAAAGTAAACTCCTAGGCCCTTAACCTGTTACTCATAAAGCATGATTTGTGTGGGTTCTTTTTCCCCTGAGGTGGTCAGGGGCTTAATCTCTGGTTTTGTTAAGGAAAAAAAAAAGGCAACTCTTCCCTTCGGCCTACAGATGGCCAGGAGGTGACAATAGCAGAACAAACTTTGACCTTCATTTTGTGTCTGTTTCACTTATTACCTTAAAACTTCGGGTCACACCTCGGTCAGTTCTGGATAAAGTTATGCTAAGCACAGGGAATGTCTATCTCAAAGTCAGCAAACAAGGTTGAAGAGCCTAAGATTTACACCCCTTTTCTCATCTGCTTCCAGACCAAGGATACCGAGACAAGTGATTTATAGGAATTTTCACCTTCCAGTGAGAACCCAGAGACCTCCAGTCAGTGCCCGGCCTGGGGTCACTGTGGAGTCCGGCACAGCCTCCACAGACTGAGGCTACTCCACACGGAAGTTTCAACTTCTGCTTCAAGCACTCTCCCGGACTTCTCCTGGGACCATCTTCCAAAGCAGAACTGAGCTAATGGCCCGCAGCCCATAGCCCACCTCAAGCAAGCCCATGAGCTTTGTGCAAGGACCAGCCTCACCCCCTCCACCAGCACTGAGTGCCCTGCAGCTCCTCAAGCGGAAGTCTGTCTCCACTTTCTCTTACTTTCTGACTCTGCTACAAAATCAGCTTGTGTTGCTCACTGTCAGACCTTGAAATGCTTGTCTGAGAGTTGCGTGATACCTTGTGCGAGTTGAGGCCCCCATTTCCTCCTGAGGGGGCTTCCCTGGACCCCACCTGATCACAGACCTAGGCTGCAGGGCTCGCTGAGCTGTGAGTCTGGTATTGATGGGGTGGAGCCTCTGTCCCTCCAAACTACTCCACCAGGGCATTTGAGAAAGCAGCAGAATCAGGCAGCTTTCTCTCACCTTGCTCTCATTCTTCTTCCCGGGCACAGATCCTGAGAGCCTCGTGTGACATGTGTCCATGCTGTGCCCTGAGCCTGTGTCCTTTATCTCAGAAGCACATCAAGACAGAGAAGAATCCGAAGATGCTTTGCTGTGTTCCACCCAGTTTGTTCCTTTTGCATCATTCCACTTTCCTCAAATCGTATTTCTCCATATTTTTTGTTTCATCCTCCAGGCTTTTCAGGGTCTTTGTGTTTTTATTTCCTTAGGAAGCATCTCATGTTATGTAATATTCATACTCAAAAAGTGTGTGTGCTTTTCTCTTGTAATCTGCCCTTCGTCACAGTAGTCTCACCCATGACCCTAGCCATGGAAAAGAAATGTATTTCGGTTTCCTCTACAGTTTTTTTTTTCTCATATGTAGGCACCCTGACTTCAGGACCTGAGTGAAAAGGCCTCCCTACGCTGTAAATGACACAGAAAAATATAGTGTTTGCTTTTCATACAAAAATCCACCATCAGAACAACTCCAAGTGAGTGTTCTCTGGTTAATGTGACATGACTAATTCAGCAAAAGTGGATTTTTAAGAAAACGACTTAAAAAATAGATTGTATCCCAATTGCTTCCACCGAAGCCATCTGCATTTCCTGCTCCTCTACACAGGCAGCAAAAGCTCTTGGAATTCCGACCTAGCGTTTCCATAACACTCCAGCGAACTGGAGCAGCTTTCTGGGTAATTAGCATGCCGATGTGCATTTCAATGCGTGATCACAGACGAGCTTTCAACTCTCCTGCTGAGGAATTGATTTTGTTAGAGGGCCTGCGAAGGTGTGTTTTTCATTTAGATATGCTTGTGTGACTATGAACACAAAGAGTAAATTCTATCTAGGCAGCAATTCATAAGGAACCATACGTGAAATGAAATATGTCACCATAGCAAATAAAAATATCGGTGCCCCTGATTTGTAAGAAGTGGTGGGCTGGGAGTGGAAAGGACCTCAGAGAATATTAATTTTAAGCAATTCTACTCTTGTGAATTTAAGATGTGGTTGTAAAGGAAACATTTTTAAAAAGCTTTCATGATTGTACGAACAGAACTTTTGCACAAGAAGCCCAGTTCTAGAGATCCTGACAGAGTGTCTGTCCCTGGCGTGGCTGGGTTCTGGACTATCAGAGACACAGGGAGAACGCTTGGGTCTTCACCTATAGTCACTACATTATTTATGTTTTCTTCTGAGGCAATCCCAAACTTAACGTGTGTGTGTGCACACACACACCACACATGGTGACTCTTCACTCAGGCTTACAGGTGCCCAAGAGGTGACTACAAGTATTTTGTGTCTCCTTAATTACCTTAAACCTTTGAGTCTAATCCTTGGTCGGCTCTGCTTAGTCATAGGGAGCATCTGTCAAAAAGCCAGAAAAACAAGGTTGATGAATCTTAAATTTACATACCCTATCTCATCCTCTTCAAGACTGAAGACACCAAAATAGGAGATTTTCAGGGCTATCAATGACCATGAGCACCCAGAAGTCCTCAGTCATTGAGCTGGACCTGAGGTCACTTGGATTCCAGCAGAGCCTCCACAAGACTGAGGCTGCTGCATGCAGAAGCAGAATCATCCCCTGGAGACTCAGTTTCCCCTTCAAATGACTTCTCCAGGGATCACCTTGCAGCCAGGAACTGAAATAATGTCCTGATCTTCTCTTCAGTTGACCTATTTGTACTCCATCCAGTGACAGCATAGATAAAAAAAGATTCAAGATCTCTCTTTGGAGGACTGACAGAAACCTTTATAGAAAAGAGGAAAAGGGTGATGTTTCGGGATTTGTGTAGGTGGCCACTGGTGTAGCTGGTAGGTTAGCCTGTCAAGTCGTGGTGGGTTGATTGTTCTCTTGGGACTGGTTCTGGGAGATTCTGGACAGCCACCATCACCTGAGGGAGCAGTCCGGTTCCTATCACAAGATGATGGTCCCTGCTGGGGTCATAGCCTTAATTCCTGTCACAGGGTAATTGCTGTGGTTTGATGGGTGACCTCACTATGGAGTGGTATGCTAAGTCCTGCTTTTCCTGGAACCAGAAGCAGACTCAGTATAGCAACAGGAGACATGGAGACATTGTCCCAAGGTGACTGGAACCAGATGTAGAAGCTGGAAGCAGTGTTGCTGAAATTACTGAAAAGCGCTTTACTCTTATCTTAGTATTCCAGTTTTGAGTTGAGGGATGAGATAGATTAGCTAAATTTAGGGCTAATAAACTTTGTATCACTAGTTTTTAGACAGATTCTTCTTAAATTAACATGCCTAAGACAGGGCAATAGGGTAAGGGATACTCCTGAGGGGAAATACACCCAATATTTTGATGCCATGGTCACTGTAAACAGAACCAATCAGAGAAGTACTATTTTGGACTATTCAGAAATTAGTTCTTTTCAATCCTTCATTTGAATCTGGTGCTGTTCACAGAACCAATCAAAGATTCCCTTTTCAATCCTTTATTTGCATGTGGGTACAGCCAATCAAAAGACACAGTCCTCCTCCCTAAAAAAAGACATTATTCCCAAACCAATCCTTCATTTATACATAGTAAGAATAATTTGTATACATTATGAAACCGAGTGTTTGATAACATGACTTACCCAATCCTTTATTTAAAAAAGGTAGTATGTAAATTTGGGATACAAAAGACCTCTTTCCTTTTTGGAGGGGACCACTATGAGTCTTTTTGCTCTCACTCTCAAGGGTGTACATTTCCATAAATGTACACTTCCACTGCCTTTTTTCCATGTCTTGTCCAATTCTTTGTTTGGGACACCAACAGCATGAAGAGAACTCCCAAAGGATGCTTCATCCAAGACAGAGTTGAGCTGGGATCTGACTCCGAGCTTTAAGATAATAAAGGAGATAGAGAGAAAAAAAAAATGAAGGCAGAGACATCTAGTTTTATTCTGCTGCAGACTTGGCCTCTCAGTCCCTATTTTACTACCTAAAAAATCTTGTGTGAAAAGACTGCATTAAACCGTATAAATTCAACCTTCTTTGTTATTTCCAAGTGTGCCTTTCTGAAGAATAAGGACATATGGCCTTTGTTCTTCTCTCTTGTCTCAGTTACTTTACTCCTTGCTGAGACAAAATACCAACATCCAAAGTTAAAGAAGAAAGGTTCATTTTGGCTCACAGTTTGTAGAGGTTACAGTCCATAGTTGACTGGCTCCAAGGCAGGGTGGTGTGGCAAAGATCTATCAGAGCCAAAACAGTCCATAGCAGAGCAGGCAAGAGACAGAAAAAGGAAGCAGCAGTAGCAACAAGCCTCCCTTTCCCTTTCATTTCATTCGGGGTACTTTTGGGTGGCGCCACCCCTATCTAAATTGGGGCTTCTGTTTTCAGTCAATCCATTCTGTTAGATCAGAACTATACAAATTCCAATCAGTGGGCTAATTATTACCATACACCTTTAATCCCAGCATCACACCCCCTAGACCCAGCCAGCTCCTAAAAGCCCCACCTATGAGCGCATGCAGTTTTTGGTGGGAAGGGGGGAATTTAGATAGAAATTGTTACGCCTTTTTTCTACTGAAGAGTAGTCAGTAAAATTTTATCCTAGTGACACTGGGGAGGTTACCTTTCCTTTCACCCTTGTGAATGGTTCTGCCTGGAGTGCCTATATTATCTTTAAGACTCAATTTCCCTGGACTTCCCAAGGATTATTGGGTGATTGTTTTATATTTGCAGGTAAAATATTTTTCTTTTCTGGTCTCCCAGAAAGTGGTGGCCTGATCTGAGCTGTCTGTCTTTTGGGCACAGGAGACCTGCATCAACCCAGGGATGGAAGGTGAGAGGAACTTTGTCCTTGAATTGGTGTTGACAGGGGCCTAGGACTTAGGTAATGGGGCCCTATGGTGACCTTTTCTTGGCATCCCCAACTATCTTAGTCATTTTCTTTTTTTTTTTTTTTTTTTTGAGACAGGGTCTTGCTTTGTAGTTCAGGCTGGCCCTGAGCTCATTATGTAGCCAGGCAAGCCTCAAACTCAGCAATCCTCCTGTCTCTGCCTCCTGAGTGCTGGGATTACAGGTGTGAGCCATCACGCCCAGCACTGTGGTATGTGGTATTGATGGCTGGTGGGCATGAGTCTCCATGCCCAGCATTGTATGTGGTTATCAGGATCGAACTCAGGACCTTGCGCTTGCAAGGCAGGAGCCAGAACCACTGAGCTAACCCTCCGGCCCATCTTAGTCATTTTCTTGTTGCTGAGATCTAATACCCAACACTAGCACCTGGAAGGAGAGGTTTATTTTGGCTCACAGTGTGTAGAGGTCTCAGTCCATAGTCTGCTGGTTCCAAGGCGGGCAGCATGGCACTGGAGAAGCTTTTACTTCATGGCAGGCAGGAAGCAGACAGGGAGAGGGAGGAGCTGAGGATGGAGATAATCCCTTCCAGGTCCCGGCCACGGTGACCCACTTCTTCCGATACAACTACACCTCCTAATAGCAAATCAGCTTTCCTGCCTGCATAATCCAATCACCTTCCAGATATATATACAAGGGGCTTTCCTAATCAGGAAACCACAGCCACTGCTAAGAGTCCATCATTAAGAGTCCTGTGAGTGGTCTATGTGTTAACAGTGGCTATGGAGCTGCGGATGACTACTCATTGCTTCTGCAGGTATTTGTCTATATTTTATCACTTCTCAACAGTGGGACTGTACTACTTTCAGAATGATGAAGCCATTATTATTTTTGAAGCTCCTCATTCTGGTGGAGTTCAGGAGGCATTCTGGAGTGATGTGTCAGCAGGAGTGCAGCCCTCTTCCGGCTGGAACCCCCTTCTTCTGCTCCCTAAGCCTATCCCTGCCTTCTGTAGGGGTGCACCAGCTGCAGCAAGATGGGAGTAGGGTGTCTGCTTCCCAGGAAGAAGGTCTCCATTCCCTGCTCAGAAGGGCTCCCTTTGCTTCCCATCTGTGCAGGCTGCAGGGCCTGAATTCCCTGATTGCTGCCCTGGACTACGATACCTGCTTCTGGCACGTTGATTTATAGAGCTATTTGGTGTCAGGTAATTGGCCATCAATATTCTATTTATCATCCAGCCTGTCACAGCTGTGGCTGCTATGCCATACCACCAAGGCCTCTGAGAAAAGACCAGTGACTCCAAACTCAGGAGGAGGCCATCCAACATGTAACCACTCCGAGCTTTTTCCTCCCTGGTTTGCTTCTTGCTGCTCAGCTTTCCTTTAAACGAAGGGAAGTGACAGTGAAATGGCTCCAGGAGGAGCTGCTGCCAAAAGGAAGACTTGGGGACACAGAGGGACTCCTGGTGTCCTCAGCCCTTCTCTAAAATATACTTCCTAAATAAACACCCGTGTTCTATGCTAGAACTAGAAGGAAAATCTGCATACTCAGGAGACCATTAAGCTTTTAAAAAAAATCTCCCGATGAATAGACTGGAAAGAAACACAATAAAACACAAATATTGGGTGCTGGGGATGGATATCGCTCAGTGGTAGAGCACTTGTCTAGCACCACAAGGTCCTCGGCCCCACCCCCAGCATCACAAAAACAAAGCAACAAAAAACATAAATACTCTAGCTGATAGAACATTTTTCCTTCTTCGGGTCTCAGATGCTCCTGTGTGCCAAAGAGAGCAGGGTAGAGGCTGGAAGGAGGGAGCGGGTGCCAGAGCACCGAGAAGCCAGGTTCTCCCCTCCAGGGCCGACCGGGTCACCGGTGACTCAGCGAATTCCAATCTCAAATTCAGACGAGAAGAGCAGCCTCCCCCGCCTTCCTCCGCCAGACCGCATTCCTGGAAAGCCCAGCTGTGGTCTGGAGATCAGGAGACGCTGCTCCCCCTCCCATCTATCGCCGGCCCCTGTCTGGTCTCGAGCTCCACCCCATCCCACTTGGCTGTCGTAGGAGAACAGGAAGCAGGAGTCTTGGGTCGCTTCACCACTGAAAATTCAGGCTCCTGACACCCAATGGTTAGAAGTGATTTTCCTTTTAAGAAAAAAGTACCCTTTTATCCTACTCTTAGGGCTGTCAGAAACCATTTGGGCAGATTTTCCTACTCTTGTTCTTAAATGCAAATGTAGGAGGTGGAGGAGAGGGAAAAAGCCTTTTCTTTAACCCATCTGTCTTCAATTCCTTGGCTGAGGGCTTGTGAATTACATGGTGCAAAGAGAGAATAACGAAAAGAAAATATACGAATTTATTTAATGTAAGTTTTGCATGACAGAGGAGCTATAATCAGGAAATGAAGACCCAAAGAAAAGCTGAACCTAAAAATTTTTTAGAATTTAGGTACTGGTATAGAATCTAGGGTCTCCCGTGTGCTAGGCAAACAGTCTACCACTGAGTTACATTCTAGCCTTTTAAAATGTTTTATTCTGAGACAGAGCCATGCTATTGATAGAGGGAAGCAAGGCCTCACTCCCTACCTGAAACGCGAGTTCTCTAAAATCAAAGAATGAATTTTAGGAACGGCGGAGGTTAGGGTAGGAAGATTTTATTGAGAAAGAAGATTCTGCCTCAGACCAAAGGGGAACCTGGAGGCGGGTAACCCACCCACCTCACTTTTTGTGGGCTTTTTTTGAGCCAAGCCACGAGGTAAGGTGGGTTTAAGGTGGGACAAAGTTACAGTCAACCAGTAACATTGCACATCCAGTCTCTTAGGTAATATTGGTACAAGAAGAAATCATAAAAAGGACAAAACCGTGATCAACCAATAAGATTACAACAAGTATAGTTGCTTAGGTGTTACTGACCAGATGGGGATCCAAAGAGAAACAAAGTCACATAGCAAGCTTACAAAGATTTTCAGTCTGGAGACTTTTCCAGGTGGGTCAAAGCCTGGCCCTCCACCCCAGGGATTTGCAATCACTGTGTTCCTGGGGAGGGGGTGGACCAAGATCTTGAGCCTCCATCCCAGGAGGAGAGTGAGACCTAAGTCACTGCTATCTGGAAGGGGTAATTTTTCTGCTGATGGCGCTGACCTTTGGTAAATGTCTCCTTTTTTGCAAGCTTTTCCAGGGCTGGTCTTAATCTATCTACCTACCGCTGTCTAACTAGCCTTTCTACCTATAATACTGTGCCTCAGTTTCCTGAGCAGGTGAAGTTATGGAGGCGTGCCATCACACCCAGCCATGCTTGGCTGTTTTACACTAGGCTTGAGGAAGACAGACACTGGCAAACGTGGTGGGATAAAGGAGTGAGGTGAAGTAGGGAACGGAAGGGCCACAGTGGGACAGAAAGGTCCAGACTCCTTCCAGCGTTGGGGTCTTCAGAGATGGGGTGCTTCTTTGCTCTAGTGCAGGGAGAAAGTTCCTACTTCTGCAGTTTCCTCACGTTCCTTCTCATTTTACAGCCGTCAGTACGCCAAGGTGCTACCTGTTGGGCTGGTGTGTTCTGAACTCTGACTAGAGGGATCCTACATAAACCCCAGTGAGAAAGAGGAGGCTCCTGTCCCCCTCCCAGTACTAGGGATGGAAGCCAGGGCCTTTGCTGTGAGGTACATCCCGGTCCTCTATATTTTGCTGTTAAATTTTGAGAGAGGGTCTCCCTAAGTCATAAATTTGCCAAAGCTGGATTTGAACTTGCAATTTTCCTGCCTCAGCCTCCCAGAGTGCAACGGATGTACTGTTGCTTGACCTCCAGGTGGTCCCTGGCTGAATGGAGGGAAACAGTGGCATGTTCCTGCTGGGGGCTCCCCTTTACCTTTCTGTCTCATTCTCTGGGCTTCCAGCTACCTCAAATGCAGAGCAAGACCCTGTCCTCAAAAATCAACAGCCAAACGAAAACAGATGGGACCATGCGACCAAGTCCCTCAGTACACAGCAGGTCTCCAGCTACCTAGACAATGTATTTTTATTGTCTTCTAGAAATAAGTACACTCATTTAAAAAGTTTGGGGTCTTTTGTTTTTAACAGTTGCATATCCAAGGTTAAATGTAGGTGTTAGGTAAAAGTCCAAGCAGAGATTTGCAAGTCATCTTGGCCCCGGGGAGTGATTTGGAGGTAACAGGCTCCACAATGCTACTGTGGCACTGAAGTCCTTTTGAGCAGAAGGCATTTGAGTACCTAACCACTCTCATCTGGCCGCACACAGGCTCCCCGAGGGATGAGAAAGAGCGCCTTTGTCCAAGTCCCTTCCCTGGGAGCAGTGTGACCTCACCGGAGCTGAGAGTCAAGGCCACACACCCGGAGTCACCTCGTCACAGAAGCGTCCCCTCCCCCATCTAGTTCCCTAAGGATCCACAGACCTGTCCAAGAAATTGAGTGCTTTCCTTATCCTCTTCCCCTGCGGCTTCCCCTATGAGGATGGCATCTAAGCTCCCAATTCTGGAAATTTGGGCCTCCTTTTTGGGCTGTCTCTTTGCACCACATTTTTCTGCGCTCCCCCTTGATTGTATAATTGTACATGTCCTTTCTCTTGCTAATCTTCGTTCAATTTGCGAGATCCTAATTAGTGAATTTAAGAGGGTGAAGGGAAAGTTTCCCTCTCAAAATAGCTCTGGCTAATATCCATTCTCACATTCCCTAGAAGTCATTAGTTGGTGTCCATATTCTGTCTGTGGGCTCTGGTGACCTGGGTGTGATGTGGCAGACAGAGGCCAACTGTACATGAAAAATGACAGAACTTGTACCGGGAGGGCAAGTGTCCCCCACCCCCACCCCGGGCTCTGGGCTCAGCAGTGACGTCTGTCCTCCTGACTGACACTAGGGATGGGGCTGGAGTTCCTACTGGAGTGGCACTGCCCTGCTCCTGCTGCCCCTGCTCCTGCCCCTTCTAGTCTAGTCCAAGCTTTTAGATTTTAAAAGAATGAAAATTTAGCATCTTCCATTGATGCCAGTAACTTGAAGTCGAGACTAACACTAACTCCAGAAGGAGTGGGATGATGGGTAGCAGAGGCTTTTCATTTCCTGCTCCCCTTTCTGGGGGATTTTTGTATTGGGGAGTTTATTCTCTGACTGCAATGGCAGAGCGGCCTCAGACACAGCAAACTGAGTATCAGGGCAGCCACCATACTGAAGAGGCAGGTCAGAAGAGGGCATTTAGTTACCCTGTAAAGATTTTAAACTTGCCAGTGATGTTTGCACAGCTACTAGTCACGGCTCTGGATCAGGTGAGGGCTTCATTCTTCCCAAGTATTGGGATGTCTGTTAAAGCCAGTTACAGGTGTTTCACGTTATCACTTCTGAGACGGACTCTGCAGTCTATTTTTAGCAATTGTTGGCTTTTTTTTTTTTTTTTTGCTTTTTGCAGTGTTGGGGATCAAACCTAGAGCTTCCCAAATGCTAAGCTATCTACCACTGAGCTACATCCTCAATCCTTTCATCTCCTTTTTTTTTTTTTGAGACAGGGTCTTGCTTTGTAGTTCAGGCTGGCCCTGAGCTCACTACGTAGCCCAGGTAAGCCTCCAACTCAGCAATCCACCTGTCTCTGCCTCCCGAGTGCTGGGATTACAGGCGTGAGCCACCACGCCCGGCATTGTATGTGGTTACCGGGGATTGAACTCAAGACCTTGCGTTTGCGAGGCAGGCTCTGGAACCACTGAGCTAAGTCTCTGGCCCCTCATCTTTTTAATTTGTATTTTATCATTGCTTATTTAGCGAGGGAAAATAGTAACTGCATAAGGAAAAATCCCCTTATCTTATTCAGTGGTTAGCTTTTCCTCTCATGCTAATCATTCAGGGAGTAAATAATTTCTTACAAGGAACATAAACTATGCTTTCTATTCTGCTAGAGTGCAAGGGACCAGCCTGGAGATCTCTCTTTCTCTTTGAGTCTTAGGGGGGAAAAGAGGTAAGTAAATAAAATCACATAGCTCACAATTGTGTATGAAGATAATGACTATCAATGAATTAGCAGATAAATGGCTTGATAAGAGAGATCTAAATGCATTTGTATCTGGGTTATTTAGAGTTTTTCTTTAAGACTATGGAATCAAGAGATAAATATTGCCTTCGATTTCTCAAAGAAAGGAACCTATAAATAAACTAATTGGACTATCACTCGATTTGTATGTCAGATACTAAGTACTTAGAGAGGCTGCTGTGTGTCTCAGCTGTTCGCAGACGTATGATTAATGACTGCTGCGAAGCGCTTGCTTCCATTTGTACACCAGCTGTTCCTGTGTAAAACAAACCAGGATTTCCTCGAGATAGAGTCTGACTGTCTGCAGAGCGTGGGGGTGCCTCCTGTGAGCCGCGGTCACTGCCCCCCAAGTGTCTTGAGTGTAAGGCTTGCCTGCCTGTGGTGCTGTTGGGAAATGTACACTTTAGGGACCTGGAGAGAGAAAGCTAGGTCCCTGGGGCCACGGTCTGGAGGGGAAGTTAGGATCCAAGGAGCCCCTGCTTGGAGGGAGCAACTCAGTTCTAACCAGAAACAATAGAAACAGAGCTACAGAGGATGCAGTTTACTGACAACTCCAAAAGGCGGGGTGTGTGTGTGTGTGTGTGTGTATGTGTTCTTTCCGGGTTGGCTGAGTGTAAGATCTTAACTGATACAGAGCCTTACTTGCTGTTGGCCTGTTAATAAGAACCTATGTTCCTGTTTCCTTGACTTCACGGGGTTTTAAAAGGTAAATGTGCAAGGAGAGGCATTCAACTCACAGACAAGCTCTGCTGGGTTGGGTAGAGGAAATGAAAGACGAGCATGGGAAAGAGAAAAAGGAAATCATAATGAAAAAATTGTACTTTTAGGAAGACAGCAACTTCCAGGACTTGGTGGAAATTACTCAAGGTGATCCACATAAGCGTTGCTTTGGTTGAATGTGGACTCCTTCCCTAGGGGACCCAGGACACCCAGAATTCCTCAGGACTACTAAAAATCCATGAATTATTTTAATTGGGAAAGTAAGGAGTAAGTGCCTGATCCTAAGAAAAAGAAGTAGGTTGAGAGAACTCAAAGAACATTTAAAATGACCTATTTTACAAAAACACACCTATACTTGTAGAATCACCTCGTACTCTTCTGGGGGGCACTTTTGCTTGGGCTTTCTACCCCTCTAAGAAAAATATAAATATTCTCAGCTCCACACTATAAGGCGTCTCGTTTCTCTGAGCACCCATTTTCACCCTTGAGTGCACCCTAAATCCCTAATAAACTCTCACATATTTCTTGCTTTTTCCATAACCTGAGAGAGCAAGCCTACTACAAAAGGAGGGGTTGAGATCCTTATTTCAGCTTTGGGAACCTTCTCACCACCAGGGGACAAAACTCAGTCATAAAACCATTAGAAACAATGCTATCTCCTTTCCCGCTTTGGTTTTGGAGTTCAGACTAAACTCAGGGCAAATGCTCTATGTTGGAGCGTCTTTTTTTGCTGGGATCGAACCCAAGACCTCATCCATACTAGGCAAACGTGCTGCCAATGGAGCCTCACCTCCAGCTTGGTACCTTAAAGAAGCTGCTGGACTCAGGTCTCCAGGCCCCCTGTGGGAAGACAAGGTGCGGACTGGGGAAGGAACACACGTGCATTGGGGACTAACTTCAGACGGAAGCTCACGGGACAAATCCTCTTCCTTTTCACATCCTACTGCACAAGTTTAAAAGTAGCCTCTGTGTCAAAAGTCAAAAGGAGATCGGTACCTAATCAGAGATGCCACACAACTACTTCCAAAAGTATCTAAATTAAAATGACTAATTGAAATCCTATTGTAGTCTTTAAGATCAGTTAGTTTAAGGAATAAAGGTAGTCAATAATTTGTTCACATGTCCTTGGGCTAGTAATCACTGGGAAAGTGCTGGTCAGATATGTACAGTTCCCTGTCTCATTTAGAGACCCAAGCATAAGAGCTAAGAGTTGCCAAATGCTTCCTGTTGTTGTTAAGAAAAATAAAATCAGAGGCTACAATTCACATAACACCAAAGTCAACTGCCCATGCATAACCAGGTAACAAAAGCTCAAGTCTCCCTGATTTCTCCCCAAACATTATACTCAAGTGTAAATATAAACAGATGTTTTGTCCATATCATCACTATTAACAAAAGATGATTCAGTGAAATTTGTCAAAGGGTAATAAGGAAGTTTATTCTTGCCATAGGGGAGGGATCTAGGGCCAGTTCAGAATTCAGCACAGGCAAGGAGGGACTCATAGCAAAGAACAGGTAGAGACTATATATATGAACATTTATGTGATACATATAAAGATATATATTCCACTTTCACACAGTATTACAAAACACGTATAACTGTATATCAAGGATACTGACTATAGCAAGTCCACATACCCATATATCAATCATTTCTGGTTTTTTAGATAAGAAATTCTGTGATGTCTTATACACTGAAGAACTGATGAGGACAGTTCCCCGTGGGTCTCCACATTTTTTTCCATGCATCTTCCCTACTGCCCTCTGTCTCAGTCTTTCTTTTCAATTGTTAATGATCAGTCTTGGAAGGTAGTAGAGGAAATGTCTCCCTTACTGTCTGTTATGAATGACTCTCGAAGCTCAGAGTTCTCCTCGGCCCACCGCATTGGCATGCATCCCTCCGGGCCCGTGGGCATTTCCCTCGTGGCACACGGGACCAAAGAGCATCTGCACGGGCAGCCTTGTTCCAGCAGCTTGCTTCATGAGTAATAGAATCTTTTTTATCTGACTCGGGCATCTGGGGTTTCAGGCCAGCACTATAGCCCAGTGGTTGTTCATTTGCAGCTAGTGTAAAATCATAGACCTTTAGTTCCTGGCAGAAGCACAGAAGAAAAGAATATTTGTTTTCTTATGTAGATAAATCAACTCTGTCCTTGTCCTTACTGAAAAATAAAGCATCCACTGGATTTATACCAAGTCAGTCATCTTACCATGCAAAGAAACCAAGAAAGACAGAGAGCCAGCTGGGGTCTTCCCAAGCACTTAGCCAGGCTACCCAGGGCCTGGGTGAAGCATAGCCTTTTGGAGGCCTCAGCCTCAGAGTGCTCCCGGCTAAAGCAGGGCTTCACAAATGAGGACCTGCAAGCCAGATCTGGGAAACTCCACTTAGCGATGAGCTAAGGTTGCTTCGCACTGCAATGAAAGATGAATAACTACAGCAGAGACCCTAGACCCTGCAGAGCATGACACAGTTACTATCTGGCTTTATGAAGGATCTGATGACTCCGGCATGGGGAATAAAGAATTCCTTAAGATGTGCCAGAGGCACACGGGACAAAACTAGAAGCACAGTCTCTGGAGCTAAATTAGGTTCAGATTTAAAGCCTTGCCACTTGCTGGCTGATTAATCTCAGCTAAATTACTTAACCTCTCTGTGCCTCCATTTTCTTTCCTCTAACAACGTGGGTTCTGGGAGAGTTGGAGCTGCACAAGATAACCCTCCCATGCACAGTGAACAATACATAAATCTTTGCTATTGTTATTTATTAGCACTTACCAGGACAGTGGACTGAGTAAACTCTGAAGAGAGGTCAAGCAATTTTTTTTCAAGATTATATGGCTAGAAAAGAGGAGAAGCAGAACTTCTCTGTTCTAAGTCTAACACCCGGGCTTTTCCCTATTGATAAGTAAAATCTCTATAGTAAAATTTCTTTACCTTTTCCCATAATGCTTTCATTTAAAAACTTACTTCATGGTTTATTTACCAACAGGTCCTATAGGTCTCTTTACTGTCTGAGCTCCATATGACCTTTATTTGAATCTTCAATATTAATACAGTCAGACTGGACGGACACTTTGACGAGTCTTCTTGAAAGCAAATTCCACATTTATTGTTAGACTAATTATGGCCTTGAAATTAAAAGATTGCACAGAGCTTTTGCTAGCAAACTATATAATATTGAAGTTATTTTCAATAAAAAATGGGACTTTTACACTCTGAGAGGCTGAGGCAGGAGGATTGCAAATTCAAACCTAGGTTGGGTGATTTAGCAAGACCCTGTTTCAAAATGTTTTTATTATTTTTTATTTTTTTATTTTATTTTGAAACAGAGTCCTCCTTTGTAGTTCCAGCTGGCTCTGTGCTCACTATGTAGCCCAGGCAAGCCTCAAACTCAGCAATCCTCCTGCCTTAGTTTCCCAAGTGCTAGGATTACAGGCTTGAGGCACCACACCCAGCTCAAAAAAAAATTTTTTTTTTAAAAGGACTAGGGTGTAGCTCAATTTGAAGGCTTTGAATTCAATTCCAATTACCACAAAAGAAAAAATAAAGTATTTGTAAATACTAATTCCTAAATGAGTTGACACTACAAAAGAATATTGCAAGAACTGTGATGCTTTCCATATAATCTTCAGTCAATTTTCACTTGAGTTTAAAAACAGCATGTGCATTATAGGCTTAGGGTGGTGCTAAAAGGTTCCATGCCGTGAACAACCACCTCTCTTCCCCAGATTCCTGCCTTTGGGAGACATATATCATGGTGATGCTGGGCTGAGAAACAAATAAGAATTTAGTCCCAATAAAAAGAAAAGGTCAGGATCCATGTGATATTCCATAGTCCTTGGAACTTCTGCTTTTTATAAATGACAGTAGTCCTTGCTTCTCTCCAGCAAGCGAAGCACATGTGAAGTCTGATGCCCACTGACTGAAGGCACACAGCAGACCTGAACCCTTATCATGGTGGCACCTCTCGGACGCTGAGGGCTTGTGCCACAATTCTACTCAGCTGTCCTCTCCTCCCCTTAACATCTATTTCTAAAGTGAGATGTGGATGTGCAGAAGGGAAACTCGGGTTTATGATTCTGACAGAACAACTACAAGTTACCGTACAAAGCTTGTTCCAGAACCTCACAACCATGGTAGCTGCCAGGGCTTTGAATGTTGCCCTGCCCCCTTGGTACTGGGGATTGAATTTAGGACCTTAAACCTGCCAGGCAGGTGCGACACTACTAAGCTACCTCTGTAGCCCAGCTTTGAGTTTTTAAGCCACAGTTAGGACTCAAATGCAGTTCTCTTGTTCCAGACATCACCCTCTCATCGTTGAGATCTGATTCTTTTACTACATTACATGCTACTCCTAACCAAGCACGTAGTCCTGAAGGGGAAACTTAGACTTTTCCTCTCCTGCTACAGCGACTGAAGTCCATATAGCACAGCCATAGTACAGAGGGACTTTGTCAGACTATTTTCTGTCACTGTTACAAAGTACCTGATGCAGGCAGCAGAGGGGCAGTCTTGATTTTAGAAACAAACTGCTCCGAGGAAGTGAATCCACTCCTGTGAGACCTAACCCAGTCTAGGACACCGGCATTAATCGCTTCATGAGGTGGTTATGACCCAGTTGGTTTTCATTAGGCCCCACAGACCTGACCATCAAGCCTTCAGCACAGGGATCTTCAGGAGACAAGCCATAACTAACCAATGACAAGCTCCTCTCTGCCCAGGGCCTTGCATGACTGTGTGGGACAGAACCCTTTGTGTTGATTTGTGGTTGATATGTAATGTATGAAAAGATGTTTTATGTAAGTCTTTAAGGCCTGGGGGATCTTTACCACTGTGGAAATGCATCTGTTTTCAAGTAGATGGTCTTTTTCTTGGTGATGAGTAATCTTTCCTTATTAAGGACACTGACATTTTGTTTGCTATCATTTTCTTCCCCAAATGTAATTGTGTTTCCCAGGTATTCTGCTGTTGAGAATTTAAGAGGTTGGTTTTGTTGTTGTTGTTTTTAGACAAGGTCTCACTTTGGCTGGCCCTGAGCTCACTATGTAGCCCAGGCAAGCCTCGAACTCAGCAATCCTCCTGCCTCTGCCT
>PVIC010038593.1:0-17526 GCA_004025085.1 Thryonomys swinderianus
TTGCTGAGTTCAAGGCTTGCCTGGGCACCATAGTGAGCTCAGGGCCAGCCTGAACTACAAAGCGAGACCCTGTCTCAAAAAAAAGCAAAAAAAAAAAAATTATGTGGTGAGTTTTGGATTGTAGCATATACCTGTAGTCTCAGCACTTGGGAGGACTGCTAAGAGTTTGAGGTCAGCCTGGGGTACATAATGAGTTCTAGACCAGGTAGAAAAACAAAAGTGAGACATTGTCTCCAGACAAAACAAAACACACTCCTAAATTTTTTTTTTTTTTGAGACAGGGTCTCGCTTTGTAGTTCAGGCTGGCTCTGAGCTCACTATGTAGCCCAGGCAAGCCTGGAACTCAGCAATCCTCCTGCCTCTGCCTCCTGAGTGCTGGGATTACAGGCATGAGCCACCACGCCCGGCTACACACTCCTAAATTTGAAGGGTAAAACTATTAAGTTAACAGAAAGAACAAAAAAAAAAGTAGAATATCTTTGTAACTTAGAAGGATATACTTTTAAATCCCCCAACCAAAACCAAGAAAATGCAATTCCAGCAACTGAGAGGTGAGGTAGAAGGACTGTGAGTTTATTCTACGTCAGCCTGGGCTACACAGAAGTATTGTCATCATTTTACAGGCTTTCAACCTATCGAAAACCAGGGTACTTGGTTTGCTTACATTGTTGAGGAATAATCTAAATGAAACGTGTATGGAGATGTCTCCTTCCTTCAGTACTCAGATGTTTAAAAGTACCTTTCCCGCACATTTCATAAGAACTTTGTTACCTTTCTGCTTGTTTTTTTCATAGCCCAGGCTGGCTGTGTACTCCCAGTGACCCTCCTGCCTCAACCTCCAGAATTATGGGATTACAGGCATGTGCCACTACACCTAGCTATCGTTACTTTTCAAATTGCGATGTTATCCTCTTATGTAGGGTAAAGATCTAGTTCTGTCCCCCCACCATATGTGTGTGTGTGTGTGAGATGCGGGATGGAACTCAGGATCTTTCCCTTGCGAGACAGGTGTGGTCACTGGGCTAAAAACCCCGGCAGGATCTAGTTTTACTTTTCTCTTTATGATGCGTTAAATTTTCTCAATATTCAGAGTATAGGCCTTAAAACTCACACGTTTAACAAGGTAGGTGGAGCCCAACATGTACCATTCTTATGCTGGGTCTGGTCGGGGGCTGCAAAGCATATAGCTCCCTTATAATCAGGGAGTTCACTGAGTTCCTGTAGAGATAACAGCTACCTAATCAGTACAGTGTTAAGTATATGGTGCAGTATTAAGTTTTAAGTACTAGGTTAGCTGTATCAACAATGTCCTCAGGGGCTGTTCCTCTGGGAAACTCAGGATAAGTTTCAACTGCCCAGAAGTGACAACAATTAGATCTTAGAGAAGAAGAATTTTCAGATGCTGGGGGGAAGGTGAAGGTGGCCAGGGCTGGGGCCAGGGTAATTTGTCTTTTGCGTGACAGGTTATAAGGCTTGCACGGGATAGTGACTCCGTCAATTGTAAGGTACCACTGAGCAGAGGGAGTCATTTTCAGCCGAAATTGACAGAAGTGGAGGAATTTATCCTCGGGATAGAGCCCCACCCCAAGGTTTAGGTTTGAGGAGGAGGGGCTGAAATTAAATGAGGAGGAAGCGATTTTTTAGACTAATCCTGTTTTAGGGACATGTCTCAATTGTCAGTCAGGTCAGAAGGTCCTGAAGATAATTTCCGAAGGAACTTTTACTTGCTCCCTTTTCTAAGATATAATTCACTTCTTTCTGCCAACACTACAACATTCAGAGTAAGAGGTGAGGCGACGGGGAAGGGGTCACGTGGCTGGGAGGGATTCCAGCAATCTGACCGAGCTCCGTCCCGGACCTGAGCTTCTGCATAAAGTGTTGGGAGTGCTGTCTCAAGGTTGGTCTGGGATCCTACCAGCTAGGACGCTTGTGAGGAACACCTAACCAGTTCATTTCAGGTGGGACGCACTCGGCCAGACATGCGATCCAGGCGGCCATTTTCTCACACCCAGTCCGTCGCCATCTTCCAGGGAGACAAAGACACACCCCCAACCCTGTCCGATACAGGCAGCGATCGGATGTTCACGAATATTTAGGCACATGAATATTTAATTCCCCACAGAAGCCGGCAGACAAGACTTCGTCTTGTTTGTAGGTTTTAAGGCCACAGGACCAGAACCTGCACTCGCCTCACTGCTCCCGCACCTTCTCCCTCCTCCTTCAGCTGTCTCTAGCTTCCCAGCAGCCAGGAGGCGGGGCCGGCGAAGGTGCCGAGGCCGGGCAGGCCGGTAGCTTGCGGCCGGCGGCGAGCGCCCTCCTGCCCGGGCCCCGCCCCGCTGGGCATGCAGGGGGCGGAGCCGCGGGCCGGGGCCGGAAGTCGGACCTGGCGAGGTGCTGGGGCTCCCCTTCCGCCAGCCTCGTTGCCCTGCGCTCTGCTCACAGATCTCCGCCGGAAGTGCAGGTAAGATATTACTTTCCTCTTTTTTTTGGTGACCGCTTCCTCGTCGAGCCACCTGCCGCGCAATTTGGATTGTCTGTTTGAGGTGCAATGAGAGATGCCGGCCAACCTGAAATAAGTAGAACGGCGGGCTCCAGGGTAGAAGGCCCCAGAAGAGGGGCGAGGATGGCTCTGCACGTGGAGGTGGCCGAACTGCTCTCTCGCGGGGTGAAGGGGTCGAGTCCTACTCACATGGGAAAGTGTAGACCTCAGATGTTCTGTGTAGAGAGTCATAGACCCCGCTGTGGACCCCATAGCGTCAGTCCCTGCTCCCCGACTCTTCAGGACTCGGAGACTCCATGCCTCATTACTCCCTCTGGTGTAGATAGGCGTCACAACCCAGCGGAAGTGTGGCGACATCACCCACTCTGTATTGGGACAGAACGTCCAATACACCGCTGAGCCGCCCAGACCTTTCGTGGCTTATGACACAGTGATTCCGTCAGGACAGAAACCTTGATATACTCCCGGCCCCTTGTCCAATGTAGAGGAGTTTAGAAAAGCGTAATGCACAGGAGGAAACTAACTTCCCTAATTTGGGACCTTGAGCCCGCTTGTGCCCTCCACTGCTGCGGAGGGACTAATTGATGAAAGCCCCACCCTCCACTCTTGCAGAGCCGGTAGATAACTCCTGGCTGAAGTGGTTAGAGGCACACAGGTCTTGGCCTATGGAGAACCACTCCCGCCCCTGGTTAGGATGAGTCCCATTGTGGAGAATTAGGCCCAAGTACTACCCCATAAAGAAGTTATATTTTACTGTATCTGTAACGGCCTACCTCAAAAGTGCCTTCCGACAAACAGGAATGGAACTGACTTTCTGAAGGGACAGTTAGATGTGCCCCCTCAGGTAGACACAGATCTCTCTGTGGAATTCTTACCACCAACTGTAGCCGAGAGCTACTGAAACAGAAACACAGCTCCCACTCCTGTAATGTGGAGACGCAGGGACATCACTGATCACCCCACAGTGCAGCGCACGTGGACTCTGTCTTTACTCGCGGACAGTAGTTCAGATTTGTTTCTCCTCACCGAGGGTAAAATGACAGATGCTCTCAATGCAGGAGCAGATCTACTGAATTTATAATCATACTGCTTTCTCTTTTCTCACCCCTGACCCGTACTGGAACTGGAGGCCCTAGCCTCTTCAGCGTTAGTGTACTGCTGACTTAGCCCAGGTGAAAGATACACGGATAACACCAAGCCACCACCTATGGAAGGGTGTAGAGTAGGTTCCTACAAGTCATACCCACTCATTCAAAGCTGCATAATTTTCCATCTTCATTGGGGTGGTATTGATGTCACCTGCTCATGAAATCAGTCTTGGCTGTCCAGGGCAAAGAAACGTAAGACCATTCCCTTCTCAGTGGTTTAGAAATACACGATGCTGTGCTTCTTTTCTGTGGATCAGGGGTGTATACAGCACTGTGTTAGTTTCCACATATTCTTAGTGCCTTGAGTAGAGGGATAGATGGCAACACCCTGCAAATGTCAAGATGCAGACTGTAGCCATACACACAAAGGCGTAGATTTTACCCCCTCTTCAGGTTTTTTTTTTTTTTTTTGAGACAGGGTCTCACTTTGTAGTTCAGGCTGGCCCTGAGCTCACTATGTAGCTCAGACAAGCCTCGAACTCTGGCAGATGTAGTTCAGTTTGGTCTTGAACTCCCAGCAATCCTCCTGCCTCAGTCTCCTGAGTGCTTGGATCACAGGTGTGTGCCACCTTGCCTAGCATCCCTACTAAGATTTTGCACTGACCTCAGTTCACATAGACCCTGGTTTTTTGTTTTGTTTTGGTTTGATTTAGGATTTTTTGGTACTGGAGGTTGAACCTAAGGCCTTTTCTCTCTAAGCTACGTTCCTATCCTTTTTAATTTTTTTTTTTTTTTTTTTGGAGATAGAGTCTTGCTTTGTAGTTCAAGCTGGCTCTGAGCTCACTATGTAGCCTAGGCAAGCCTTGAACTCAGCAATCCTCCTGTCTCTGCCTCCCAAGTGCTGGGATTACAGGCATGAGCCACCATGCCTGGCCCTATCCTTTTTAATTTTTTAAAATCTTGAGACAAGACCTTGCTAAGTCACTAAAATTGCCCAAACTGAGTTAAAAAATAATCGCCCTCCTTTACTTCCAGAGTGCTCGAAATACAGGCATGCACCCCCGTGTCCAGCTAAGAGCCCTGTTCTGAGGCTCTTTCCCCAGGGTACACTCCTAAGATGTCTCTCCAGTGTCATTTCTCTGAAGGTAGACGAGACATAAAACCCTTTACTTGGAAAAAGAGACACTTCACTTCCCCTCATGAAGAAACAGACCATGCGTGCATGGTTCTTGTGAAAGGTTTACCCACTACATAATACTGTAGGACGGTGGAGTAAAGATCAAGAACCCTATTGAGTACATCGAGGTATAGGTACTATCCAGGAGGAGAGGTTCTGACCTGCCCCTCCCTTTGGGTAAAGTGATACTGCCTTTCCTATGTGCACTGGGCCATATCAGGCTATCTCCAGTATAGCTTCTCCTTTTCCCTACTTGTTAAAGCTTCCTCATTATGCTCTTCCTTTTTAGGTTCTTTGAGACAGGGTCTCACCGGGTTTCAGGTTGGCCTTGAAATCTATGCACCCCAGGCTGGCCTCAGACTTGTGGTGATCCTCCTGTCTCAGTTTCCCTAGTGCTGGAATTACAGGCTTGAGCCATTACACCTGGGTTATTCTGACATTTTATTTTACCTTTGGGTAGTTGAGAAGGGGGCTTGTGGCATTGTGGTTTCCAGGTCTGTCTTCAAATTGCTGCTTTTATTCTGACAGGAAGAAAGTGGGTGGATTTGAACCTACCTGTTTCCAAGCTGGTTGATTATCATGAAGTTTAGACACAGTGAGTGCCCTTTTCCTCTCACTCCTAATCCTATACTGCTAATCAATATTCACAATCAATTTCACCACAACTTTTTAAAAAGTATATTCTTAATATTTTTAAAATTAGTACATTTTTTGTAAATCTGTATCTGAGACCGTCTGGAAGCACAAAAGCACATTGAGGAAGTTCCCCAAGACTTTGGTCATAAGTTAAAACTAAAGTTCTTGTTATAAATCAAGTTGTTTGTATCTCAGTGTGGTTGTAACTTGAGAATCCGCTATACATGTTCAATATAGATGCAGGGTTTTTAGTTGTTCTTTGAGACAAGGTCTGGCTGGCTGTAAACTCATTATAAAGCTGAGGTTGGTGATCCTGCTACCTCAGCCTCCACAGTGCTGGGATTAGTGTGCACTCCCATGCTCCCAGTCTTTTGAATATTTTTCATCTGCAGTTGTTTGAGTTCATGGATGTGTAACCCATGGATATGGAGGATCAATTTTACTGGTATAAAAGTTCAGTCTCGCCGGGCATGGTGGCTCATGCCTATAATCCCAGCATTTGGGAGGCAGAGGCAGGAGGATTTCTGAGTTGGTGGCTTGCCTGGGCTATGTAGTGAGCTCAGGGCCAGCCTGAACTACAAAGTGAGACCCTGTCTCAAAAAAAAAAAAAGTTCAGCCGGGTGTGGTGGCTCATGCCTGTAATCCCAGCACTCGGGAGGCAGAGGCAGGAGGATTGCTGAGTTTGAGGCTTGCCTGGACTACATAGTGAGCTCAGAGCCAGCCTGAACTACAAAGCAAGACCCTGTCTCAAAAAAAAAAAAAAAAAGTTCATTCTCTACTTCTCTTTGGAATTTAGTGCCTCACAAGTGCATTTGTTATGTGACACCTCTTCTGAGTTTTGTAATCTCTTTTAACTGTAAGACGTGGCATGTGGGGCTGGGTACTTAGCTCAAGTGGTACCATACCTATTTTGGAAGCACAAGGGCCCAGGTTTGATCCCCAGTACCTAAAAAAAAAAAAAAAAAAAGACATAGCATGTGAGTTGTTTAGCCTTCGGGACTCCTCCTGCCCCATTCTTCAATTGGAGAATTCCAACTCGTCAGATTTTAATTTATGTATCACTTCCTCTAGGAATCGTCTGTCAACCTTCCTTGATTCTACTGTCTAGGCCCCCAGGGACTGGGGCTATTGATGCTGTGCAGTCAGGCCTGTTTTTCTACTACACTGTCTTGTCCACATCTGATTCATCCTTGACTCAAGGTCCCAGAGTGAGCAGGCATAGTTCTTTGGCACTAATGTCTCAGTTAGTAATGCTGACTCATTTCCCCCTCCTCCCAACCTAGGAAGAGAAGACATGAGTCACAGACTTCCTAAAAAAAAGAGAGGGCAAGGACATTAGGACAGGTACACTTCTGGGCTTCCCTGCCTCGGTCCTACCACAGTCCACATGGAAAATGATAATAGTTGGGTAATATTCAATAGACTGGATGAGACTATTATTTTTTTTTTTGAGACAGGGTCTTGCTTTTGTAGTTCAGGCTGGCCCTCAGCTCACTATGTAGCCCAGGCAAGCCTCAAACTCAGCAATCCTCCTGTCTCTGCCTCCCAAGTGCTGGGATTACAAGCGTGAGCCACCACACCTGGCACTGTGGTATGTGGTATTGATTGCTGGTGGGAGTGAGTCACCACGCCCAGCATTGTATGTGGTTTCCGGGATCCAACTCAGGACCTTACCCTTGAGAGGCAGGCACCGGAACCGCTGAGCTAAATCTCCGGCCCTTTGTTTCCCTTTTTTAATTACCATCACAGTTTTCTTTACCCTCATTACTCTTCCAACACATTTGAAGGTACATCCATTTGAGTATAAATGACTCTTAAAGGCAGAATAGTACTCCATTTTATAGAAAAACAACATCTTTATCCAGTCTCTAGTCGATGGGCATTTGGGTTGTTTCCAAGATTGAGCTACCACAAACTGAGCTGCTATGAACATGGGTAAACATATGCCACTATGATGTGATTCTTTTAATTCTTTTGTGTATATTCCAAGCAGGGCAATTGCAAGGTCAAATGGGACCTCTAATCCTAGTTTTTTTTTAGAAATCTCTACACTGACTTCCATAGTGGTGGTACCAGTCTATATTCCCATCAACAGTAGAGAAGGGTTCCTTTTTCTCCACAGCCTCTCCAGCATTTGTTGCTGGCTAATTTCAAGATAGCAGCCATCGAAACACCATTTTTATAAGGTACATAGGAAAAATGAACCAAATTATACATAGGAATATTTATTTTTTTCATTTATTGAGTTTATTGGTACTTTTTAGATATAAATTATCACGTTCAGCATTAAAAATTTATACCTATATATGGAATATCTTGATTCTCATTTTCTTCTATTCTGCTGCCCTCCCTACCACCCCCCAAATCCCTGTATACATAAGCTTGGTTTCCATTTTTGTGTTTGCCATCACTTTTTTTTTTTTTTTTTGAGACAGGGTCTCACTCACTATGTAGCCCAGGCAAGCCTGGAACTCAGCACTCCTCCTGCCTCTGCTTCCCAAGTGCTGGGATTACAGGTGTGAGCCACCATGTTGGCACTGTGGTATGTGGTATTGATTGCTGGTGGGCGTGAGTCACCACACCCAGCATTGTATGTGGTTATCGGGGATCAAACTCAGGACCTTCTGCTTGTGAGGCAGGCACCAGAACCACTGAGCTAAATCTCCGGCCCTGCCATCACATTTTTTCCTTTCCCTTCTTTACTTTCTCCATGTTTGTAGCAGCTCAGTTTGTGATAGCTAAATCTTGGAAATAGCCCAAATGCCTATCAACTGGAGAATGGATGAAGAAGATGTGTTTTTTTTTTAATCAAATAGAGTACTACTCAGCCCTAGATAATGATAAATTAGAAACATTTGTACTTAAATGGATGCACCTTAAGAACATACTCATAGGGCCGGAGGGTTAGCTCAGTGGTTCCGGCGCCTGCCTCGCAAGCGCAAGGACCTGAGTTCGATCCCCGGTAACCACATATAATGTTGGGCGTGGAGACACGCCCACCAACAATCAACACCGCATACCACAATGCCGGATGTGGTGGCTCACGCCTGTCATCCCAGCACTCGGGAGGTAGAGACAGGAGGATTGCTGAGTTCAGGGCGGCTTGCCTGGGCACCATAGTGAGCTCAGGGCCAGCCTGAACTACAAAGCGAGACCCTGTCTCCAAAAAGCAAAAAAAAAAAAAAAAAAAAAAAAGAACATACTCATAAGTCTCTAGCATGAGAAACTTAGGGTGTAAATGAGGTCCAGAATGTATTGTATTGTAAAATAAGAAAATACTTAGGAACTTTTAATACTGGATGATAATAAAAATACTGATAGTGAAGTAAAGTGTGGTGGTGTACACCTGTAATCCCAGAACTCTGGGAGGCTAAATCAGGAGGACTGTAAGTTTGGGTTCAGCCTGGGCAAGGGATGTAGCTCAGTATGAAGGCCCTGGGTTTAATCCTCAATACTGTATAACAAACAATCTGATGATGAAGAAGACAATGAACTGATTAAAGTAGGATATATGTATACATAGGAATTCTATCATTTTAAAAAATGAAGTATATGGAAAAATTATTTAGAAAAACTATTGTGTAGAAAGATCATTAGATGTAAAGATCTCTAGGGTTTTTGTTTTGCTCTGGCTTTTAGTTTTTTGTTACAGAGTCTTGGTATGTAGTTGTTGGCCTTGAACTCACTGTGTAGCCCAGGCTGACCTTGAACTCGTGATCGTCCTTAGCCTTCCCAGTGCTGGGATCACAAGTGTGTACCCCCATGCCCAGCATTCTACGATTTGTTAAGGAAAAGAGCTGCAAGTTGTCAACAGGACTATACCATGTTACCTTTTATGGGAGAAAATCGGGATGAATAAGATTGTGTTTGTATTTGTATAAAGAAACTGAACGATGCACAATAAATGAATAAAGGGAGTGGGGCATGGTGGTGCATGCCTATAATCCTGTCACTCAGGCTGAGAGGGGAGTTTGAGGGCAGTTTGGCTACATAGTGAGACAAAAGCCAACCCGAACTACATTATGAGACACTCTCAAAAACTCAAACATTTAAAAAAAGATCCAGGGATTTTTAGCTCAGTGGTTCCGGCATTTGCCTAACAAGAGCAAGGTCCCAAGTTCAATCCCTGGTACTACATATCACTGTGCCAGGCGTGGTGGCTCACGTCTACAATACCAGCACTCGGAAGGCAGAGTTAGGATTGTGAGAGTTTGAGGCTTGCCTGGGTACATAGTTCAGGGCCAGCCTGAACTACAAAAAAAGCGAGACCCTGTCTCAAAAAAAACTTAAAAAGAAAGTTTGGGGGACTACATTGCATAGGGATAAATGGGAGGGATTAAATTTTTTTTTTCCATGCTGAAGATTGACCCTAGACCGGTCTTTGCACATGGTAGGCAAATGATCTACCACTAAGCTATACTCTCAGTCTCAAAATATACTTTTATTTTTCTTTCCTCTTCATACTTCTAATTTTCAAACTGTGTAATAATTAGCTGTTATAAATGAGGAACAATGGGTTGGGAGCATATCTGGTAGATTGCTCACCTAGCGTGTGTGGAGCCTTGTGTTTGACCCTCAGTGCTGAAAAGAACCAAGTACATTAGTGGAAGAATTGTGAAAATGAAATAGATTAACTTCACATGTGCCCACACGGAGACATGGGCAATTGCTCTGTCTCTGAACTGTGTCCCTCAGCCCTAATACAGCTTTAATTGTTGTAATATAATGGGGTTGTTTTGGTGGTATGGGGGGCTTCAGTCCAGAATCTTTACACTGAGCTATGTCCCCAACCCTTTATTTTTTGTTTAGACTGGGTTTTGGTATGTTGCTGAGATGCCTGGGCTGGGTTTAAATTTGCAGTCCTGTTTCAGGCTCCCAGAATGCTGGGATTGCAGGCATGCACCACCAGGCTTGATTTTAAGTAGTTTTTTAAAGTGGGAGTCTTTTATCACTTAGTTTACAAATCATCAGTGTGGGTGGTGACAAGATAATCCCTAGAAGCAGCCTGCCTGCTGGCTACTTGATTAACAGACAATGATAAAGGTATCTGGTGGGTTGGTGGAGTGGGGAGGAAATTGAGGCTTTTTGCAAAAATGCAGTTGTAGTGATAACTGATAAAAGATTAGCTGGACCGGAGGAAAAAGGAATGGTTGATGAGTCAGGAACTGAATAGAGGATTCCAGTTTCCAGGAGGTTGTACGGATGAGTTTGAAAATAAGAGCAGAAGGTGTCTAAGACTGCACTTAGTTAGTTGGCTGGTTTTGCCCCCCCCCCAATACTGGGGACTAAACTCAAGACCTTGTGCTGCAAGGCAGGCGTGGCCACTGAACTAATTCTTGGCCCTGGTCCCCCCTCCTCCTGAACCGGGGAACAAACTCTGGCCCTTGTGCTTCCAAGGTGGCCCTGGTACCACTTGAGCTAAATTCCCATCCCTCTGGTTGTTGTGTTTTTTTTGTTCGTTTGTTTTTTTTTTTTTTTTTTTTTTGAGACAGGGTCTTACTTTTTACTTCAGGCTGGCCCTGAACTTATTATGTAGCCCAAACTAGCCTTGAACTCACAGCAATCCTCCTGTTTCTGCCTCTTGAGTGCTAGGATTACAAGTGTGAGCCACCACACCTGGCACTGTGATATGTGGTTACTGGGGGTTGAACTGGGGTGCTTGCTGGGCAAATGCCGGAACCACTGAGCTAAATCTCTAGCTCCCTGGTTGGTTTTTTGAGATAGGGTCTTGCTACATAAATCAGGCTGTCCTTGAACTCACTATGTAGTTTGAGCTGGCCTCAGACTTGAGGTAATCCTCCTCTCTCAGCCTCCCAGGTGTTGGTATTACAGATATGCATGATTGTGCCTGACTAAGATTTTTAGTGTTCCAAGCAGTTTCAAGTGATGACCCAAAGATGTAACCTTTGCCCATTAGAATTCCTCTCAGTGGGCCGGAGGGTTAGCTCAGTGGTTCCGGCGCCTGCCTCGCAAGCGCAAGGTCCTGAGTTCGATCCCCGGTAACTACATATAATGCTGGGCATGGAGTCTCATGCCCACCAACAATCAACACCGCATACCACAATGCCGGGGCGTGGTGGCTCACGCCTGTAATCCCAGCACTCGGGAGGCAGAGACAGGAGGATTGCTGAGTTCGCGGCGGCTCGCCTGGGCACCATAGTGAGCTCAGGGCCAGCCTGAACTACAAAGCGAGACCCTGTCTCAAAAAAAAAAAAAATTCCTCTCAGTGAGTGGGGGCTAAGGTGGAATTGAGATCCCTGGGTGAGAGGATATCAAAAATGTGGGAATGGCCAGGGATTTAGCTCAGTGGTTCCGTCATCTACCTGGCAAATGCAAGGTCCAGTTCGATCCCTGGTAACCATGTACCACAGTGCCAGGCGTGGTGGTTCACGCCTGTAATCCCAGCAACACTTGGGAGGCAGAGGCAGGAGGATTGCCGAGTTCCAGGCTTGCCTGGGCTACATAGTGAGCTCAGGGCCAGCCTGAACTACAAAGCAAGACCCTGTCTCAAAAAAAAAAAAAAAAAAGGTGAGAAAACCTAGGTTGTTGGAAGAGTTTCCCAGTGATGTTCAAAGTTACCCAGGTTGATAGTCATAGAAGTTGCATTGAAAGTAAAGTTGTACTGCTTCAACAAATGAGAAAAAATAGCTTTTAGGTGATAGACACAGCAGCACAGCAGGAGCTCCAAGAGTAGGAGTTTGTCCTATTTTTTTTTTTTGCATTTTTAACAAGAGGGAGAAATAGTTCAGTCTGATAGTGGTAAGCACCTCTTACACCTACTGCCCAAGGGTAACCGTGTGCCAATCAGAACCAAGCATCTTAGGAGAGCCTTGTAAGTGAAGCATTGGTGTGTGTGTGTGTGTGTGTGTGTGTGTGTGTGTGCACGTGCGCGTGCACCTGTGATGGAACTCAAGACCTTGTACTTGCCTGGCCGGCGTGGCACCACTGAGCCACGTCCCCTGCCTTGAAGCCTTGCTTTTGGGAGAGCCAAGCCTAAAGGCAAGAGCTTGGGGAGTTGATCCCCAAGAAAGGCTGGAGAACTTGGGGAGTGCTGATAACACCCACGTGGAAGTTTCCATGCCAGTGTAGAAAAGGATGGTGCAGGTGAAGGCAGTGCCATGGTGCTGTATGGGGAAGTATGGGAACGAGTGCGAGAAATGAGGGCTGAATGAACAGAGAGATCTGCTTTAGAATGTCAGTGTCAGCGTGGTGATTTTCAGCCTAGATGCTGCGTGCACATATCAAAGAGATTAAAAAAGCAATTCTTCCACTGGTACTGTAATGCACACCTGTAGTGTCAGCTGTTCCGGAAGCCTGATGCAGAAGCCTGATGCAAACCCCAGGGGTTTGGGGCCCACCTGGGAAACACAGATGGAACACATCTCAAAAACAAAGCTGGGGTGGGGGAGGGGAATGAACAAATAAAAAAAAAATCAGACAAAGCTGGGTGTAGTGGTGCATGCCTGTATTCCCAGCATTCTGGGGTGGTAAAACAGGAGGAATGCAAATTTGACTCCAGCTTGTCAAATTTTAGCCATTGAGCAACAAGTTATTTCAAGAAAAGTAGTAGTAGGGGCCAGGGATTTAGCTCAAGTGGTACCGCACATACCTCGGAAGCACAAAGGCCTGAGTTCGATCCCCAGTACCCCAGAAAGAAAAGAAAAGTAGTAATAAGGTCAGTGTGAAGGCCCTGGGCTCAGTATCCAGTACCATAGCAAGACAACTTCTCTAAATCACACACAAACCAAAATTTTTCAAGGTTGTACCGCTAGGAAGTTGTTGAGCTAAAGAAAGAAACTTGTCTGCCAGCTGCAAAACAGTTGGAAAAGCTCTCAAAAACAGTTGAAAGATGAGTGAGTATAGGCTTCTGAGCGCTGCAGTGCTGACTGACTGCACCCCGTGCCTTTTTCCCCTCTTCTCCCTGTTGCCTTCTCCCACCTGAGGCAGATGCTTTCCTCCTTTCTGAGCTGTGTAGTCTTTCATTGTGTGCCCATATCCAGTGCACACATTCAGTTTCCAGGGATGTTAGGCGGGTGGAAATCGTTGAGTAAAATAGCCAGACCTGGTTCATTCCAACCTTCTAATTTTTTTTTTTAATCTTCTTTTTATGTTGCCACATGAGTACTTTGAAGAAAAGGAGACTTGGGGTCTGTACTATATTTTTTTTCATTGGGTGGTAGGTAGGTGGGAGGGGCTTACTGGGGATTGAACCCAGGGGCACTTTACCATTGAATGATATCCCCAGCTCTTTTTAATTTTTAGATAGATAAGATCTCACTTAGCCTAGCCTAGCCTAGGTTGGCTTTTTTTTTTTTGGAGACAGGGTCTCGCTCTGTAGTTCAGGCTGGCCCTGAGCTCACTGTAGGCCAAGCTAATCTTGAGCTCACAGCAATCCTCTTGCCTCTGTCTCCTGAGTGCTGGGATAATAGGCATGAACCACTACACTGGGGATTGTGGTATGTGGTACTGATTGCTAGTGGGCATGTGTCACCATGCCTGGCATTGTAGTATGTGGTTACTGGAGATTGAACTTGGGACCTTGCACTTGCTGGGCAGATGCCAGAACCACTGAACTAAATCCCCGGGCCACTAGCTGTCTTTCTTAGGCTTGCTGATCAGTTGTAACAGATTTCATGTCTACTATTATGTATTTCCTTTATGTTCAAATCTTTGTTCTGATTTAACTTTTGTTTGTTTGTGTGTATGTATTTATTTATTTTTTTGAGACAGGGTCAGGCTGGCTTTGAATTCATTGTGTACCCCAGGCTGGCCTTAGATTCATGGTGATCCTCCTGCCTCAGCCTCCCAAGTGCTGAGATTACAGGTGTATACCACTATACCTGGTTTAGGAGCTTTACTTGTTGTTAATTTTTTACCCACCCCTCCAGTGCTAGGGATTGAACCCAAGGCCTTACATACTTGGCTCTATAACTGAGCTACACCCTTGCTTTTATATATATATATCCTCAAACTCTTGGCCATTATCACCATGCCCAGTAGTACCCTTGTTAATTTTTGGTTTTGATTTTTTTTTTTGAGACAGGGTCTTGCTTTATAGTTCAGGCTGGCCCTGAGCTCACTACGTAGCCCAGGCAAGCCTAGAACTCAGTAATCCTCTTGCCTCTGCCTCCCGAGTGCAGGGATTACAGGCATGAGCCGCCACACCCAGCACTGTGGTATGTGGTGTTGATTGTTGGTGGGCATGTGTCAACATGCCTGGCATTGTAGTATGTGGTTACTGGGGATCAAACTCGGGTCCTTGCGCTTTGCAGGCAGGCATTGGAACCATTGAGCTAAATCTCCATCCCCTTGGTTTTGATTTTTGTTTTCTTTTTTTGTTGTTGTTTTTATTGACAGGGTCTCTCACTGTGTAGTTTGGGGTGGCCTTAAATTCACTATGTAGCCCAGGCTGACCTCCAATTTGTGATGCACGTGAGCTCTTCAGCACTGGGATTATAGGCATGTGCCACCACACCTGGCACCCATGTTAATCTTGGTGTTCTATGTGCCTGTACAATCTGATGCCTCCAGTTATCTTCAGTTTGAGTAACTTTTATCATTTGTTTATTTTTGAGACAAGTTTTCCTTGTATACTTCAGGCTGCCCTTAAAATCACTACGTAATCTAGGTTGTCTCGAACATGTAGTGAATCTCCTAGCTCAGCCTGCCTACTGCTTTGATAATAGGTATGTTCTATAGAACTTTTTTTGTTTTTGAGACAGGGTCTCGCTTTGTAGTTCAGGCTGGCTCTGAGCTCACTATGTAGCCCAGGTAAGTCTCAAACTCAGCAATCCTCCTGTCTCTGCCTCCTGAGTGCTGGGATTACAGGCGTGAGCCACCATGTCCAGCACTGTGGTATGTGGTATTGATTGCTGGTGGGCATGAGTCTCCACGCCCAGCATTGTATGTGGTTTCCAGGGATTGAACTCATGACCTTGCTCTTGTGAGGCCGGCGCAGAACCACTGAGCTAACCCTCCGGTCCTTCTATAGAACTTTTATTCAATATATCAGAGTCCTTTTCTCCAAGGTTATGCTGCACACATTTAGAGAAAGTTCTCTAATAACAGACTAAAAATGAGTACAGTCTTGACTTTAAGGAACCTTTCTTTCTCACACTGGTCCTGGATATATCTTTTGAATGTCTGTAGGGATTTGCAATAGTGTTTAGTTCTGTTTCCTTACCCCAGGGCATCACAGCAAATTTTTAGAAAAGGCTCATACAGGGATGTGAACGCCCATGTTTATTTTTTAGGAGTATTTTTATATGGAGTATTTTATTTATTTTAGGAGTATTTTATATTTTATGAATGTGTTTGTTGTTGTTTTTTGAGATAGGGTCTCGCTTTGTAGTTCAGGCTGGCCCTGAGCTCACTATGTAGCCCAGCCAAGCCTCCAACTCAGCAATCCCCCTGCCTCTGCCTCCTGAGTGCTGGGATGACAGGCGTGAGCCACCATACCCAGCACTGTGGTATGTGGTGCTGATTGCTGGTGGGCATGAGTCACCATGCCCAGCATTTTATGTGGTTACCGAGTTCAAACTCAGGACCTTGGGCTTGCGAGGTAAGCACTGGAACCACTGAGCTAAATCTCCAGCCCTTGATGAATTATTAATTTGAATTTTATAAATTTATATTCAACAGTGTTTACTTAACAGGAAAATTAAATATTAATTAACTACTAAATTTTAATATGTAACGAGTGTTTAGAATAAACATCAACATTTTCAACATCGCCTGTTTACCTGTATACAAGATCTGAAAATAAGAGCAGACAAATTCTTTTTTTTTTTTTTTTTTTGAGACAGGGTCTTGCTTTTGTAGTTCAGGCTAGCTCTGAGCTCACTATGCAGCCCAGGCAAGCCTCGAACTCAGCAATCCTCCTGTCTCTGCCTCCCGAGTGCTGGGATTACAGGCGTGAGCCACCATGCCCGGTGAGCAGACAAATTCTTATGTGAGCCAGGGATTTTGCTCAAGTGGTACTGTGCCTATCTTGGAAGCACAAGGGCCTGAGTTTGATTCCTGTTACTGTGAGGAAAAAAAAGTAAGTAAATAAATAAGTAAATTCTTATGTGAACTACAGTGAAAATGCAAACAAAACTCTACCACAGAAATAACCTTTTCTTCAATTATCACATGTAAGGCAGTCTTCATACATGACAACTTCATGTTCTGTACACCAGTTTCGGTAACACTGACGTCACATATGCTTAGCTTTCTTTTCCTTTTTGGCAGTCTGTACTTGTCCTCTCTTGTCTCTCTCCTTCTCTCTCTCTCTCTCTCTCTGTTTCTCTCTGTTTTTATTTGTTTGTTTGTTTGTTTGTTTATGGTTTTTGAGACAGTCTCACTTTGTTGTTCAGGCTGGCCCTGAGCGCACCACATAGCCCAGGTGAGCCTTGAACTAATAGCAGTCCTCCTGCCTCTGCCTCCTGAGTCCAGGAATTACAGGTGTGAGCCACCACGCCTGGCATTGTGATATGTGGTACTCGGGGATAAATTTGGGACCTTGCACTTGTCAGGCAGGTGCTGAAATCACTGAGCTAAATCCCTGGCCCTCCCTTTCCCATTTGAACACTTTCTTCCCATTTCCCAACATCTGTTATATATTTTATAATATATAATGTATATTTACACTTCTGGTTTCTCATACCTGAGAACCAAAGCAGTATTTAAAGATGTGTGTCTGCTTTATTTCACTTGAGTATGGTTTCAAGATCCAACCATTTAGCTATAAATGTCTGAAGCCCATCCTTCTTTATGACAGAGAAGTACCCGATTGTATAAAAAAACTACATCTAGCTGGGCATGGTGCCTCACGCCGGTAATCCCAGCACTCGGGAGGCAGAGGCAGGAGGATTGCTGAGTTCAAGGTTTGCCTAGGCTACATAGTGAGCTCAGGGCCAGCCTGAAATACAAAGCGAGACCCTGTCTCAAAAAACAAAACAAGGGGGCCGGAGGGTTAGCTCAGTGGTTCCGGCGCCTGCCTCGCAAGCGCAAGGTCCTGAGTTCCATCCCCGTAACCATATAGAATGCTGGGCGTGGAGACACACCCACCAACAATCAACGGCGCATACCACAATGCCCAATGTGGTGGCTCACGCCTGTAATCCCAGCACTCGGGAGGCAGA
>PVIC010038594.1:0-17528 GCA_004025085.1 Thryonomys swinderianus
GCCTCGAACTCAGCAATCCTCCTGTCTCTGCCTCCCGAGTGCTGGAATGACAGGCGTGAGCCAGCATGCCCGGCTCCTGTTTGTTTTTGAGACAGAGTTTTGCTCTGTAGTTCAGGATTTCCTTGATCTCATTGTGTAGTCTAGGCTGGCCTTGAACTTTTGATGATCCTCCTGCCTCAGCCTCCCAAGTGCTGGAATTATAAAAATGTTCCACCGTGTCTCCTCTGTATTATTTTTTGTAGTTTTAAGATATTCAGAAACCCAGGTAGTGTTAGAGAAGTGAAGGCAAAGTAAATATGCAATAAAAAATGACAAAAACTTGAAGAAAATGTAGGTAAGGGAGAGGAGCTCAGTCAGCTTGAAATGTATTTGTACCAAATGTGACAATAAATTGATTGAGAGCCTTTAGAATAAGTGGTCTTGTTTCCTGGGACATCTTTCCTGCAAGGTAAAGGCTAGCCTTGTACTCCACAAAGGAAGAATACAAAATTGTAGTGACTCAGATCTGCTGATAATAGGAAGTAAGTACTTGGACTGGTTTTCTTCCAAAGCAGTGAGCCTCCTTTGTTTTAGTGTAGGCCTGTTCATCAGGCTTGTTGTTTAATGGATCTAGTACAAAAGCACAACTGTCATTCTAAGAGAAGGCTTCTGTGTACGTTCACATGTATAATTGCACTGGCCCAGCTGCACACAGAAGTCCTCTACACTCCCCCGCCTCTCCCCCTTCCCTCTGTGGCGTGCGGTGGCGTGCTGCTGCAGTCCCCAGCACACAGAAGGCAGACATAGGCTGGTGTGCTGAAGGCAAGGATGGGCCATGTTCAGAGTTCCAGGCCAGCCTTTACTTAGTAATAAATACTCTTCCAAAAAACAGATCTCTGCTTTGACCCTCTCTCACATTTTCTAAAACGAGTTAGTCTATTGCTTTATCCCTTGTGCAATAGTCAGAACTTGTAGGTGTAAGTGCCAGAAGCCCCACTGTGAGAGTTTAGACAATGCGATTTCCTGGCTTCTGAAAGTGAACTACAAGATGGGTTTATTCCTGTGGGCAGTAGACCCGGGGCCTGATTAGAACTAGGCCCTGCTTACAGTCAGGGTTCTTTGTAATCTCTTTGAGCCTTCATCTCTGGCTGGTTCTGTGTCCATGATTATGTTACTTTTCCAGATGGCTACAGACAAATTGCCTTAGTTTTTGTGCTGCAGTAACTGTTTTTCTTACCTTAGTTCCAATTGAAAAACTCTAGGAGAAAAAATCTGCTGTGGATTGAACTGGGACATGTTTGCTAGGCTGAGATTGGACTGCATAGTTGGGTTTAGAGGAGAAAAAGTTTCCTAGAATAAGTGATAGTTCTCCTTTTCCTAGAATGAGCAAGAGGTGCTGGCAGCAGTGTAGTAGTTGTCTGCTGTTGTCTGTTTTTCTGACTTGGAGGCTGTGTGTACTCGTTCTATACCAGGTCCGTCACTGACATCAACGACCGTAGAGTCTAAGGGCACTACCGACAGGGAATAGAATTCCTGGACTTTTGTGGTTCATTATAGGGTGATCCAGGAGTTCAAGCATGAAAAATAAAATAATGTTCTCTGTATGAGAATATCACAAAATCCTTAATGCCAAGGATTCTGTCTTAAAACGCCTCCTTTGAAAACATATAATGTAGTAAAAGCCTTTTACATAGTGAAAGCTGTACTCCTTTTTAGAAGACCTTAATGAAATACGTCTGCTGTTGACAAGGCATGACCTCTCACTGGTGAATTTTTGTGTCCACTTGGCTGGGCGACAGTGCCTAGATGTTTGGTCCATTATTATTTTGGGTGTTTCTCAGATGAAATTAACCTGTGAATCACTGGATTCCGAGTGAAGCACACTACCTCCCACAAAGTGGCAGGACCTCATGCAATCAGTTGGAAGCTTTAATAGAAGTCTGAACTTCTCTGGGCAAGAGGAAATTCTGCAAGCCGACCACCACCTTTGGCTGTGGGGTAGCTCTTGCCTGGATCTCATCCTGTGGACCACCCTACAGATTGGCTTTGGAGTTGCTAAGTTTCCACAATCATGTGAGCTAGTTTCCACAAATCGGTATGAACCAGTTTCCCAATCAGTCACCTCTCTTCCTTGCCCTTTCCCTGCCTTTCTCCTGTGCTGTATGCCATTCTTGCTCTCTCTGTACAAATTATGTGTGTGTGTGTGAGTGCGTGTGTGTGCATATGTGCACGTTCAACCTGTTTCTTTGAAAACTTTGAGCCACAGGGAATAGTTGCAGAACAATGTAAGCTTTTTTTCTTCTGTTTTTGAGGTACTGAGGATTGAAACAAGAGCCTTCCATTTCCAGCTTTTTTTCTTTTTTTTTTTTGAGACAGGGTCTCGCTTTGTAGTTCAGGCTGGCCCTGAGCTCACTATGGTGCCCAGGCAAGCCGCCGCGAACTCAGCAATCCTCCTGTCTCTGCCTCCTGAGTGCTGGGATGACAGGCGTGAGCCATCACGCCTGGCACTGTGGTATGTGGTGCTGATGGCTGGTGGGTGTGAGTCACCACGCCCAGCATTGTATGTGGTTACCGGGATCAAATTCAGGACCTTGCGCTTGCTTGCGTTTGGGAGGCATGTGCCGGAATCACTGAGCTAAATCTCCGGCCCTCCCAGCATTTTAAATTTTGAGACATAGTCTTGCTGAATTGCTCAGGCTGGGCTCCTTCTTGGGAGCCTCATGCCTCAGCTTCACAGAGTGCTGGGATCACAGTGGGTACCACCACACCAAATTTGCTCTAGGCTTTTTTCATCACAGTTAATTACTCTGAAGAAGGGCTGAGATTCATAAAGTCCTTCATAGGGCCATCCCGACTTAGGTCCTGTGTTCCCCTGGTTCCTCTTGTAGGTGGGTTGAGCTCTCAGATTTGTCAGTGCTGTTCTGTGCCAGCCCTTAACAGGGATGGTATGAGGGGTGCAGAGTGTGCACTGGCAGTCTTGTGGGGGCTCTGTTGGTTTGTAGGGGAGCAGATGAGCAAGGAGAGGAGATCAGTGGTAGCGCAAGTACTTGAGAAAAGGGAATGCCAGCCAGGCCAAAAGTACATATTTCTGAGGCACAACTGTTGGCTCTATGTACGTTTATAGCGGTCCTTTGGGATGTGGATCGAATATACTCTATGTCTCAGAATCTCTTGATGACTGTATATGGTTCATTGCACATAAATTTTCTTCACATTCTAAGTATTTGTGTATTTAAATCTATGACTTAACCATACTCTTAATATCTTTAAAGACTGAAAGTCATGGTGTCAGTTGATTTGAGGTAACAAATGTCTCACACACACACGTGCATATATAATTATAGTGTAATTATTATCAGAGTGGCAATAGAAAATATGGTTGAAAGGATGGTATAATCTTAAATTGAGTAATTAAAAAATGTGTACATTAAAAGTGTTCTGTGTTTTCTTCCTAGGGCAAAATTTGCTAATCTAGGTGTCACATCAACAAAAACAACAGATGTGGAAACATTTTTGCATTTTTGTTGAGAAAAATCTCATCTGTATGCATAAAACATCTTTGGCAATTGCTTCAGTAAATACTAGACAGATGGTTTAAATTCAGGATGACTATTCAAATAATTTTTGTCACCACAGTTATTTTGAAGCCTATTAGACATAACACAATCCAATTTTTTTGGAAAATAATTGTTATACATTAAAGAATAAGATTAAGCTTCTAAATGAAAGAAATTGCTGTCACCTGCAAAGGATACGTGACTTTTGAACCCCTCTTTTTATAAAATATAATTGTTTATCTTACAACAACAGAATTCAGTAATTTAAAAGTGATTGGAGAGTGGATTAAACAAGAGGGTTAGCTGTCTTTTAATGAGTCAGGCAGATGAGACTCGCTGAAGTCGCCGCGCTGTGAGGGAGGAGGGTTCTCTTCACATCGCCTCTGGCGGGCCAGTGCTTCAGGGCTGGATTGGCACTGAAGCCCTGATTGCTGCACACTGCCCTGGAAGGGGGATGGGCACTGTGTGTTTTTCTTAGATTAAAAGAAGCTTCATGTTTTCAGTTTAAAATGTCAAGGAAGTAGTCTTACGTTTTAAAATACACCTAAAAGCAATTACATTACAATTCTGATGCTTGTTTAAACATACATTGGGCTAGTCACTTTTCCTAGAATGACTGATAAACTGATTATTCTGTTTAATGGGCTTATAAATTAATTTTAAAATGTATTAATTTCTGATTCTGAGTACCAGTGAAAAAAGGAAGTTAAACATTTTTAACTCTATTTTTTATTAGTACACTCAGACATATTGATCACATTCATCATAAGGATTTTTTTTTTTTTTTTGAGAAAGGGTCTCACTTTATACTTCAGGCTGGGCCTGAGCTCACTATGTAGCCCAGGGAAACCTGGAACTCAGCAATCCTCCCGACTCTGCCTCCCGAATTTGTATATAATACATCTTTTTTGTTGGTGGGTTTTACTTCGTGGTTCAGGCGGGCCTAGAACTCGTTGTGTGGCCCAGGCTGGCCTTCAGCTCTGGCCACCCTCCTTCCTCAGTCTCCTGAGTGCCGGAGTGCAGGCTGATGACACTGCACCTGGCTTGTGCATAAACACATCTCAATTCTTTTTTTTTTTTTCCATTCCCCTCTCCTTCCCTCCCTTCAACCCTTCTTCCTCTTCTCATTTATAAGGTTTTGTTTCCATTTTTTCTTCCTATTCTCTTTTCTTTTCCCTTGTTTTCCTTTCCCCACCTCTTTCTTTGCTCTTCTTTCTTGTTCCGTCATTTGAACATGTTCTTCCTACTTCCCAATATCTGCCCTCTTTATGCTCCCTTTGGATTTCTCACGCAGGAGAAATAACGTGATACTTATTTCACTTAAGATTGAAGTCTCGTGGTACATCCATTTTCCTATAAACGACTCAAATTTATACTTTATGGTACAATATTATATATAAATACCACATGATCTTTTCATTGTCATTTGGCATATAAGCTGCTGCCAAGATTTAGCTATTAAGAATTCTGCTGTAAACACAGGTATGTATATATTACTGTGGTATGAGGCTCCTAACTCTTTCAGGCTGATACCTAGAAGGGCAGCAGCTGGGTCAGATGGATCCTCGAGTTTTAACTTTCTAAGGGATCTCCACACGGAATTCCATGGTGGTTGTACTAATTTACACCCCAGCAAGAGTGGAGAAGGGTTCTTCTTTACCTATGGCTTCACCAGCATTTATTAGTAGTGGGTCTCTTGATGATAGCCGTTCCTTCTAGAGTAAAATGGAATCTCTGTTTTTTTAAATTTGTGTCTCTTGAATGATCAGTGATGTTGAGTATTTGTTCTTATATTTATTGGCTGTTTGTATTTCTTCATGTGAGAAGTATCTGTTCATTTCAGATGCCCAGTTTTGGAATGGGTCTTTAAATATATTGGGGTCTGATATGTTTAAAGTTCTCTCTATATTTTAGGTGTTAATCCTTTCAGGAGTAACTGGTAAGAATTTTTCCCATTCTATAGGTATCTCTTCACTGTGTTGATAGTTTCATTTGCTGTGTGAAAGCTTTTTAATTTAACATGATCCAGTTGTTGTATCTTTGTAATATTTCCTGTGCAGTTGGGACTTTTATTAAGTTTTTGGTTTTACCTATCTCTTCAAGAGTTTTACCTATTCTGTCTTCCAGCAGATTTAGTGTTTCTGTTTTCTATTTGTACCTTTGGTCCATTTTGATTTTAGTTTAGTGTGTGGCGAGAGGTATGTCTCTTAAGTTCAATTTTTGTCATGTGGAAAGCCAGTTTTCCCAGCACCATTTATTAAAGAGGCTATCTTTTTTCCCAATGGAAGTGTTTGGTCCCTTTGTCAAAGATAAAGTAGCTGAGTGTACTTGGAGTTATTTATCTTCTGTTCCACTGATTGTTGGGCCTGTTTGTTTTCCAGTACCAGGCTGTTTTTATCACAGTAGCTTTATAGTTTAACCTCACTTTGGAGATCATGACAGCCCCTCCCTTGCCCTTGTTACTCAGAACTGCTTTTGCTATTATAGGTCTCTTCTAGTTCCTTAAGAATTTTAGGATTGTTTTCTGTGAGGTATGCCATTGGCATTTTGATTGGGATTGCATTCAATCTGTATAACAGTTTTGGAAGTGTGGCTATATTCATTATATTGGTTCTGCCTACCCAATAACAAGGAATGCTTTCCTATTTTCTGATACCTCCTTAATTTTTTTTTAGACTACCATAGTTTTCTGTATATAGATCTTTCCTTTGTTAGGTTGATTCCTAAATATTTCCTTTTTTTAATGCTATTTTGAAAGATCTGGTTTCTCTAATTTCTCTCTCAGTGAGTTTCTTACTGGTATACAGAAGTGCTTTTGATTTTTGAGTGTGGACTTTGTATCCTGCAATGCTACCAACTTTGGTTATTAATTCTAGGAGTGTTTTTGTTGGAGTTTTTGGGGCCTTTGTAGAGTATCACAACAAAGTAAAATTTACACTTAAAATGTTGTTACAAATGATGTGACTGAAGCATTTGAGTGAAACACAGAATTTTGAAAACTTGTGTTTATTACTGTGAGCTTGCAACTTTTTTTCTCCTTTCAGTTTTTTGAAACAAGGTCTTGCCATGTAGTTCAGACTGGACTTGAGTTCTCTATATAGCCTAGAGTGGCCTTGAATTCATAGTGACCCTCCTGCTTCAGCTTTCCCAAGTGCTGGTATTATAGTTATTGACCATCACACGCAGCTGAGTTAATAATTTTTCTGATGAGACCAGTGGTAAGATTTTTAATATTATTATTGTATAATGTTTCAACAAGCATCACCCAGTGAGTGAATTTTTTAAAAAAATTGCCACTGTTTAGATTTTAATGACAATATAAATACACACACACACACACACACAGATATTTTATTCCTTGTGGTATCAGGGACAAACTGAGGACTTTGCGCTTGCCAGGCAGATGTGATGCTACTGAGCTAAATAAATCCCTGGCCCTGACAAAGTATAAGTATTGTCATTTTAGGCTCCACGTTGCCACTAATTTTCAAGTAACTTATCACTTGCATTGTGGTGGCATGTCAGAATGTTCAAAATTATGTGTTTAGGTTATTAAACTACCTTTTTCATGGTTTATATATTTGAACCTAAAAAGCATATTGCAACAGATTGAATATTGAAGCAGGCCTGAGAATCTATGCAGTAAGAGATTTGCAAACATTTTTGTTTTTTATTTTTATTTTTTATTTTTTATTTTTTTGAGACAGGGTCTCGCTTTGTAGTTCAGGCTGGCCCTGAGCTTACTATGTAGCCCAGACAAGCCTCAAACTCAGCAATCCTCCTGCCTCTGCCTCCCGAGTGCTGGGATTATAGGCATGAGCCACCACATCTGGTTAAAATTTAATTTATTTTATATAACATTTCATATACATGTTGTGATCATTAAGACATGACATGTCTTAATTCTCATTTTTTCCTATTTCCTGCCCCCAAGTATCCCAGCCCCTATATACATAGACTTTGTTTTCTTTTTTTAGTCATCAAGAGATTTGCAAAAATTTTGACACTGCGTTTTTTCACTATATTTAGGAAGATATTTTAAAAATAATTATATATTTTACTATATAATGGGCTTAAAATTAATTCTAAGTTTCTTAATTTCTGATTCTGAATATTAGCAGATAGAACCTGCATAAATGAGAGCTCCTGGAGACCTGAGCAGTGTTCGATAGTGAAAGGCAGTACCTCAGTGGTGGGTGCTTATGTTATGTGTCATCTTGGGTTCGAGCTTTAGCATCATCAGAATCAAATTAAAAAGAATAAAACAAAAAAAAGACAAAGGAGAGCAATTCTAGGGCTAACAAAAATGCTGTTTTTTGTGAAAGAGTACATTTACAGAGATTAAAATGGCATTTGATTGGGACCTGTAGTAGCTTTGGAGTAAATATTAGGGGTTTAATGGTGGATGATAACAAATTTTTTTTCTTTTGAGACAGGGTCTCGCTTTGTAGTTCAGGCTGGCCCTGAGCTCACTATGTAGCCTAGGCAAGCCTTGAACTCAGCAATCCTCCTGCCTCTGCCTCCCGAGTGCTGGGATGACAGGCGTGAGCCACCATGCCCGGCACTGTGGTATGTGGTATTGGTTGTTGGTGGGCATGAGTCTCCATGCCCAGCATTGTATGTGGTTTCCGGGGATCAAACTCTGGACCTTGCACTTGTGAGGCAGGCGCTGGAACCACTGAGCTAATCCTCCAGCCCAACAAATTTTGATAAAAGTATTTGCTGAAATACTTTAAAATTTGCCTATATATATATTTTTTAAAAATTGATTTTATTGGTACATTTTATATACGTTATGCTCAGAATCGACAGTGAGAATATATGTGTGTGTGTGTGTATAGTTTTTCTTTTTTCTTATTTAAATGATAGCAGAGTTTTATTAGAAGTAGGAAAAGAGGGCCTGGGATTTAGCTCAGTGGCACCAGACCTGCCTGGCAAGCACGAGGTCCTGAGTTCGATCCCGATGCTCCAAAACAAACAAAGCAGGAGAAGAAGCAGGCTGTGTGGCAAAGTTTGGCCACGTACAAGTGGGAAAAGGCCACCCTGTGTGTGAGAGTGGGCCAGCGTGCACGAGAGAGGGCAGAGGCCTCCTGCAGCTCTCCCTCTGGGGGAAGCACTTGGTGTGTATTCCGTTTCCATCAGCGTTAGATTACACCAAGGGCCTTGTGTGCTAGGCTAGGGGTCTCTCCGTGAGCTACATCACCACCAGGTGAATTCCTTTAAAAAATGCCTGTCAAAATGGGCGTGCTGGCTCACGCCTGTCATCCCAGCACTCGGGAGGCAGAGGCAGGAGGATTGCTGAGTTCGAGGCTTGCCTGGGCACCATAGTGAGCTCAGGGCCAGCCTGAACTACAAAGCGAGACCCTGTCTCCAAAATAAAGGTCTTCAATTAACTTAGTGTTTTAGTAGTTTTTCAGTCATAAATATAACTTAATTTTCTTGTTATACAAGTATATTGTAATATTATGAACAGTTGTGACATTAAAGTATTGGTTTTTATTTTGCTTAGAAATAACTCATATAAAAAAATGATGATACAGAAAGTAACATTCCCATATGGAAAGTGCAGTGTGGAAAACATGCTGTTGCAAGATGTGAAAACCCTGAATATACAAAAATAGAATGACATGAAGCAAGAGACTTATGTCTCTGGTAAAGATGGAAAGAGGAAGAAAAGAGTTCCTCTAGTTTTAGTCAGACTAGTTTTTTTGTGTGTGTGCAGAAGTGGGGAAACAAAGCCCAAGAAAAAAAAAATCTGCTTAATATAGTGGTTCTTCCTCCAACATAATGTGCAGTGTGAGAAATACCTTAGTGATAGAACTTATTTTTAATACCTTGGCATAAGATGAATTGATATAACCAGATAGTGCATGCCTATAATCCCAGCACTCAGGAAGCTGAGGCAGGAGGATTACTGTAAATTCAGTCAGTCTGGACTATAGAGTTAGTATAAGGGCAGCCTGGGGCGCATAGAGAGATTTTCTCTCAAAAAAAAAAAAAGGTAAATTGATACTATTTCTCTCATGTATTTAGCCTGTTGAACTAAATTTTGGACAGGGGATAACTTTAGTCTTAAGGGAGTATACATGTGTTCTTTTTTAATTAACTAAAAGTGCACATGTTTTTAAACCAGATGATATGATACATATATAAGCATATATGTACTTAAATGTTTATCATTTGTTTGTTGTGAAATCTTTCTAGCTTTTTGTTTTTGAGAGTGTCTTACTATGTAGTTGAGGCTGGCCTTGAACTCTGTGTATCCCAGGCTGGGCTTGAGCTCATGGTGACCCTCCTGCCTCAGTCTCCTAGGTGCTGGGATGACAGGCATGTGCAACCACCCTGGCCTCGTGCTAATTTCTTGAAATGACTGTAAATATCTCTAGTCAGTCTGCTGTGCACTTTAACTAACTGTAACTCATTGCTCACTGATAACACTTTCTCCTCCAGTATTCTTCTGATTTCTCAGAGATGACTTTTAAAGCAAGATTGTACGCATAAGTGAGATTATGTGGATTTGTTTTTCAGCAGTTTTTTTCCCCGCTTAATACCCATGTTGCTGTAAATGACAGAATAAAAAAGGCAACTGAATAGTATTCCACTTATGTATTTTCTACATTTTCTTTATTCTGTTAGTGGACCCTTCAGTTGATTTTATATATTGGCTGTCGTGACTAATATTAAACATAGGGTACAGGTACTTCTTCAGCATACTGATGCATTTCCTTTAGATATGTATACTTTGGTAGGATTGCTGGATTGTATAGCTGATTTTAACTTTATGAAGACCCTCCACACTGTTTTTCATGATGGCTATATTAACTTACATTCCCACACAGCAATGTGTAAGAGTTCTTTTATCCTCACCAGCACTTGCTGCCTCGTGCCTCTTTGACAATAATTATTCAAACTGGGGAGAGATTTTTTTTTTTTTTTTTTGAGACAGGGTCTTGCTTTGTAGTTCAGGCTGGCCCTGAGCTCACTATGTAGCCCAGGCAAACCTGGAACTCAGCAATCCTCCTGCCTCTGTCTCCTGAGTGCTGGGATGACAAGCATGAGCCACCACACCTGGCTTTACTTCCTTTTTTACCATCAAATTTTTTATTTCCCTTCTTTACTTACCCTTACTCCTCTTTTCCCTTTGAATATTTTCTATTTCACAATATCTATCATACATTTTAAAAGTCATTTACATTTTTAGTTTCTCATACCAGAGCAAAGATACGGTATTTACACATCTGTGACCTATTGTTGAGTATTTCTTTATATGCCGGTTCATCATTTGTACCTCTTTTGAGAAATACCTATTTAAATCTACTGCCCATTGTAAAATGAGCTTAGTGTGGTGGTGCATGCCTGTGATCCCAACTCTTAGGAGCTGAAGCAGGAGGGTCACCAAAAGTTCAACCTGAACTGTATAGTGAGACCCTGTTTCAAAAAACAAAACAACAAAATGCACTTGCATTTTTTATATTGTAAATATTCATTTAAAAATTTATTAATATTAGTTTTGGTTTGCAGATATTTTCTTACATTTTGAAGATCATTTCTTTGCACAGTTAAGTCCTTTGCTGTGCAAAACAATTCTAGTTTGATATAATCTCATTTACTATTTTTGCTTTAGTTTCCTTTGCTTTTGGTGTTTCATCTAAAAATATCCTTGCTCATTCCAGTGCCTGTAGCAGTTCCTGATGCTTTCTTCTACTAGTTTCACAGTTTGAGCTCTTACACGCAAGCCTTTAATCCATTCAGAGCTGATATTTGTAACTGATAAGAGGTTCCAGGCTAGTGTTTTTCTGCCCACGGGTGTCCAGTTTCCTCAGCACAGTGTGTCGGAGAGGCTGTCCTTTCCCAGTTCTCAGCACTGTGTCAAGCTCGCCGCACTGTTCGCTGGTCTGCGGGTCTGTTCTTATGCCCCTGTCCCAGCTGCCTCAGGTTTGTGGTCTTATTTTGAGGTCAGGTAGTGCAGAGCCTCCAGCTGTATTTTTACTTTGCCCTTACTTAAGACCGTTTTGGCTATTTGAGGGGTTTTGTGGTTCTACATCAATTTTATTTCTCTAGTTCTTTGAAGAACGTCTTTGGCATTTTCTTTGCTTTAAATCTGTAGGTTACTTTCAGCAGTATGGCCATTTTAACCGTATCTGTTGTCCCACTCCATGAACAGAGATGTCTTCCCTTCTGTGTCCTTTTCAACTTTTCATCAGTGTGTTACAGTTTCTATTGTAGAAGGGAGTGTTTCCTCCCCTCCTTCCTCCTTCCTCTGGTCTCACTGTGTATTTCAGGCTGGCCTTGAACTTGCTTGAGCTGGGTTTGACCTTGTCTCCCCCTCTAGTGTGTGTGAGCTGCTGTGCCTGGCTAAAGGGAGTATTTCAGAATGCAGTGAAACCTCAGTCAGGTTTTGGGAGCGGAAGTTCTTAACAGTTAGATTTCTATTAATAAGACAGGGACATCTAGTACCTGTAGGCTTATTAGCCTGTTTCCTAGTAGAACATAATTTTGGAATGTAAATCATTCTGCTTTTGTTTTGAGTAGCAAAATTAGAGCTAGGAACAATTTTGTGCATGGGCTTTGGTAGGGTGTTAACATAACATGCAAACTCCTGTCTAGTTTCAAGTCTCAAAGAGTTCATAGATTCATGTATTTGAGTCCTCTCCGGTATTAACAAAAGTGTAGTACCTGTGAAAGATCACTGAGCCTGTTTGAAGAATCAGATTTTTTGTGGTCTTTCCCCTCTCCCTCCCTCCCTCCCTCAGTATTGACCTCAGGGCTTTTGCACCGAGCTATATCCCTACCCCGTCTTTTACTTCTTATTTTGAGATGCTCTCACTCAGTTAATGAGTTGCCCAGGCTGGGCTTGAACTTGCAGTCTTGCTGCTTCAACTCCTTAAAGTACTGAAATTACAGATGTGTAGCTTCATCCTACCTGTAGTCTTGGTTATTTTACTATTAATTTTCCTCACAGAATATCATATTGTTTTGTTTGTAGTGTTTTCAGAGGCATTCTTTTTTTTTTTTTTTTTTTTTGAGACAGGGTCTCGCTTTGTAGTTCAGGCTGGTCCTGAGCTCACTGTGTAGCCCAGGCAAGCCTCGAACTCAGCAATCCTCCTGTCTCTGCCTCCCAAGTGCTGGGATGACAGGTGTGAGCCACCGTGCCCGGCACTGTAGTATGTGGTATTGATTGTTGGTGGGCGTGAGTTTCCACACCCAGCATTGTATGTGGTTACCGGGGATCGAACTCAGGACCTTGCGCTTGCGAGGCAGGCGCCGGAACCACTGAGCTAACCCTCCGGCCCTTTAGAAGCATTCTTGATGTTTGAAGAATACTTTGAAAGATGTACCTTGAAGAAAAAAAATACTGACAGGTGTCATTTTATCTTACTCTCCTAAAATGGAAATGCTGAAGAGAGCTCAGTTAGCGATGTTGCTCAGGTACTCTGGCTTCTGTAATATGTCGTCTGATAGGAAATATTCACCTAAAAAAATTCTTGTTCCTTTACCCTGAACTCTTAAAGGGTTTATTATTTCTGACACATAAAATACCTCAGATGCAGAATTAATCCTAATTTCACCATTCTACCCTCTGAATTTTACATGTCATTCTAGGTTTTCTAGTCAGAGCTCAGAACTCACACCTGGCATTTGTCTTCTTAGCTGAGTAGGTCTTCACATGTAAGTATGCTAATGACAGTCTCAGGCAGCTGAGGCTTGGTCCAGCTGTATGGCCTGTATGGACAGCTTGTTCTGTCTTCCCTCTTCCTTTGATAGGTCCTATTGATAGATCAGGATCCTGTTCTTTATATTGGAGACATGGAGGTTGTGCTCTAGTCAGAAGTGTGCTTGAAGTTTATTTTACAAAATAAATTGGCAGATGTGTCTTGGCAGTTAATTTCTCAATGATTTTTCCCCCCACTCTTTTAAACAGTAAAAGCCAATGAAAATTAATCCTGAGAATTACTTGCCTTTTCCTGATGTCTAATATAGGCACTTAAATTGGGTATCTCTGTGTATTAAATCTTTTTTCTTTTTGAGACAGGCTCGCTTTGTAGTTTAGACTGGCCTTGAATTTGTGCTAATCCCTCTGCCTCCTTGGCCTTCCGAATGCTGGGATCACAGGCATGCGCCAACGAGGCTGGCTCTGGTTTTCACCTATTCCTCCTCTTTCTTTTGTTCTTGGTCTTCCTCATGCCCCCCGCCCAGGGCTTGTACCCACGGCCTTTACACTACGCTACATCCTCAGCTCTGTATTTATTTGCAGTACTAGGGATTGAACTCAGGACCTTGCACTTACCAGGCAGCCACGGCACCACTGAGCTACATCCCCAGGCCAATTTATTTATGTTTTTTTTTTTTCCGGTACCGGGGATCGAATTTGGGGCCCTTTTGCTTCCAAGGTAGGCATGGTACCACTTGAGCTAAATCCCTGGCCCTTATTTATTGTTTTTTAATTTTGAGAAAAGTTCTCACCAACTCAGTAAGGTGCCGAGCAGGCTAAGCTTGAACTCGTGATTGCTTTGCCTTCGTCTCTCTGTCCGGAAACAAGGTTTGTCCGCCATAGCGGAGTCATCTGTTCTTTGTAGAGAATATACTTTTGTAGTCGTGCTAACCAGCCCGTTTTTGTTTTACATAGCAAAACTGATTGGAAAGTTAGAAACTGTTTTGAGCTAAGAGTTTTGATAGTGTCATGGATGTGAACCACAATTTCCAGACCAAAAATAAGAACACTTGTTGTGATGGGTCTGAGTGCTGTGCTGCCCGAGGGTAGGAGGAGAGAATGTTTGGCATGTGCCCTGGCCTTGGGTGGTTGCTGTGCTCACGGGGAGGAGACCTTTGTTCCGTTGTTTGATGGGTCTGTTGACTTCCTATATCTTGTTAGATGTATTTTATAAAGAAAAATTAGTCTCCAATCTTACTAAAAGATAAGCAAAGTAAAATTAAGTGAAATAAAGTAGCACCTTAATGTTTCTTGTTAGTATTTTTCTGTTAGTAGTTATGTGCAAAGAATGGGTATCAGTTTTTATGCAGCATGAGGAAACATTTTATCCTGTGGTAGCAAAAATGCTTATTTATTTATTTTTGAGACAGGGTCTCGCTTTGTAGTTCAGGCTGGCCCTGAGCTCACTATGGAGCCCAGGCAAGCCTGGAACTCAGCAATTCGTCTGTCTCTGCCTCCTGAGTGCTGGGATGACAAGCGTGAGCCACCATGCCCGGCACTGTGGTCTGTGGTGTTGATTGCTGGTGGGCGTGACTCACCACACCCAGCATTGTATGTGGTTACTGGGATCGAACTCAGGAACTTGTGTTTACGAAGCAGGCGCTGGAACCACTGAGCTAACCCTCCGGCCTATATTTATTTATTTTTGAGACACGATCTCTCTGTGCTGTTTAGGCTAGTTTTGAACTTACTATGTGGCCTAGGCTGGCCTCAGAGTGTTGTGGGCCAGCTCCTGAGTGCTGGGATTACAGGCGTGTGCCACCATGCCTGGCCCACAAAAGTATTTTTTAAACACAGCTCGAAGATATGATTACTAATACTTATATTTGGTAAAGACAATAAAGGTAGTGAGTAATAGCTTGGACTTTGGAGTCAAATAGATCTTGTCTTGAATCCTGTTTCAGCAGCTTCCTCATGAAGAGGCTTAATTAAACTCGGGTTTTCAGACAGTTACCAAGGTAGTATAGTTCACGTGGTTCAGAGTAGATGTTTAATAAATAGTAACTATTACTTATTGTTTTGTGATTGCTAAAGGAAATTTGATTGAAATAAAAACTTAAAACTTTGTGGATTTCTCTGAGATCTTTCAGAGAAACTGTAACTTCAAAGGAAACAAACAAAATCTTAAAATAAGCATATCACTTCCATATCAGTTTAGAGTTGATTTGCTTGGGTGTGTGCTTTATTATTGCGTGTACTGTGTTGGGGCTCCTGTATTTCTGTGGGCTAAGGAGAATTATTTTTGTTTTTCACACTAAAATTATAATACGTTATTTCCCAGTAGTTTGGGAGTAAACCCAGGGAGCCATACCACTGAGAAATACCCCCAGCCCCTTTTACTTTTTTACTTTCAGACTGTCTTTCTTTTTTTTTTTTTTTTTTTGAGACAGGGTCTCGCTTTGTAGTTCAGGCTGGCCCTGAGCTCACTATGGAGCCCAGGCAAGCTGCTGTGAACTCAGCAATCCTCCTGCCTCTGCCTCCCGAGTGCTGGGATGACAGGCGTGGGCCACCATGCCCGGCCAGACTGTCTTACGAGTTGCCCAGGCTGACTTGGGACCTGCTATCCCTTGGCTCAGCTGCCTGAGGGGTGCCACCGTGCTCACCTAGCTTTAACTTTTTAAACATCACATTACTCTCTACATTTATGTTGGATTTGATGATGAGTCCTTTGTCGTTTGTAATATCCTTACAGAAAACGGGTGCAGTATGTTGTCCCTTGGGAAGTGAGAAGTGAGCTCTGGGAAGGAGGTGTGCTTGGCAGCTTCCAGCCTTGCTTCGCACTCCTGGCTTGCAAATTGCTCGAGGACAGGGGCTGCTCGCACTAGTCTTTCCTGTCCTTGAAGCCCAGCAGGGCTGTACTGAGCGTTTCTGAGTGAGCAGGCAAGAGCGTGGAAAGCTGCCAGTGAAGTCTGGGCTTGGACTCTCAGCTGTGTTTCCTAATTACTACGTACGTGGTCCCATAGGCACATTACTTTGTTCATTAGCTCAAGTTCTTGTTTTCCCAATCTAATTTGCAATGAATTTTTGGAAATTTGAATTTGGTATGGTTTACTTTTCATAGCTTGTAATTGTTTCTATCTTATTTAGAGCTTCCGTCACCTTTTTTAACTTTAACCCTTCAGGAGTGTAGTGAGGAGAGGGAGACATATTCTAAAGCTAGTTTGCTTGGGTTCAAAGTCCAGAGTGATTGTTTTCTACTTGTGTGACCCTGGCTAAGTAAACTTTTCTGGAAATACTTTCTCATATGAAATGGGAAAAATGGTCAAACAGTATTGATGGGTATTAAATTAATTAATAGTAGCTCTTAAATGAATGTCTGGTTCATATACTATATAAACACTCACATGCTGTATAAGTTGTTTCTGTTTTGTTGTGGGTATTTGTTTCTTTGATCTCAAAGTAACATCTCAGTTTTTTTGACATCTTTACTAAAAATAGGAAAACAGTGAAAACCTTTTTAAACATTTACTTACAGGAAGTATAATGTATTTAGCAAGTGGTTATATAAATGTAAAGGTAATAAAAATATATTTGTAATGTGATAAAGATGGAATTAACTACTAGGGATTTGATTATTTTACATAAAGTGATGTGAAGTTATAGTGTGTATGTAATTGTTTTTCTGAGGCCCTGACAAGTAGGGTGTTTAAAAATAGAATTTATAGAGTCTTATATTTCAGAAAAGTTTAAACCTGTCATATTAAACAAAATTTTAAAGGCCTTGTGTGAACTGAAGAATTTAAGAGAACTATAATTTTTTTCATGCATATTTGTTAAATATTTTAATCACTTCTTTTTTTATTGATTTTATTGGTACATTTTATATACACATCATGATTACACTCAACATTGAGAATTTGTACCAGCGTAAGACATGACTTATTTCTCATTTTTTCCTATTCCCCTGCCCACCTCAAAACTCCCTGCCCCGTATATACATAAGCTTTGTTTCCTTTTTTTTTTTTTTTTTTTTTGCTTTATTGAGACAGGGTCTCGCCTTGTAGTTCAGGCTGGCCCCGAGCTCACTATGTAGCCCAGGCAAGCCGCTGCGAACTCAGCAATCCTCCTGTCTCTGCCTCCAGAGTGCTGGGATTACAGGTGTGAGCCACCACGACCGGCATTGTGGTATCTGGTGTTGATTGTTGGTGGGCGTGTCTCCACGCCCAGCATTCTATGTGGTTACCGGGATTGAACTCAGGTCCTTGCGCTTGCGAGGCAGGTGCCGGAACCACTGAGCTAACCCTCCGGCCCCTCCTTTTTTTTTTTTTTTTTTTTTTTTT
>PVIC010038595.1:0-17532 GCA_004025085.1 Thryonomys swinderianus
AATCTATTTAGAAATCAATTAGGTCCCATATACAGTCCTTTCCTCCATCCTCAGCCTCCCAAGTGTTAGGATTATAGCTATAGGCCACAATGCTGGCTCCTCCAAACTCTTTTCCATGCCACTTTCAGAATTCCAGGTACCAAATCTTTATTTTATATTCAAGGAAAACTGCTAGTAAAGCCTTCTCTAAGGACTATAACAGACCCAAGAGGAAAGACGTGACCACAGTTTCCCCCAAAGAAATAATACTGCCAGAAGACTCTATGGTAACTTCCACAGTTCAAACTCTACCCTGCCCAAAGCTTCCAAAGAGCATTTTAATGCCTCTTTCACAAATGTAAACACACAGCCTAGGATCGAGGATGGAGAATCAGGAGATAAGCATAAAAAGCAATTAGAGGAAACACACACCTTGTTTAACTTTTCCTCTCTTGAATAATCTACCAATATCTACTAGAACAAAAATAGCAAGAGAAAAGAACAGGATAGAGAAAAATAGAGTTAAAACAAAGCCTCTTAAATATATATATATATATAATATATATATATATAATATAGCATATATATTATATATCATATGACATACACACAAATATATAAAAATTGTACTGTAAACAATTTTTCTCTAATTCTGTTATTGTGTCCATGTCAGGTAACAGCTTACTACGTAATGATGACTAGGTTCCTTAGGTATTTCAGGACTAAGATGGCTCAAACAAAATCCAAAATGTATCCTATGTATATTTAATCATATTCCACTAAAACATTTTTGGATAACAAAACTGTAGTCTACGTACTAAGAAATAAGTTGCGTACCCTTTATACATTGTTTAATCTTCACAACTCTGCCAGGCAATATCTTTGGTAAAGTTAAATAAATGACTGGCACTTAGCTGGAAAAGTGACAAAGTAATGAATTATGGTATAAACCCAAATATACCCAACTTCAAACCCTTTCAAGTATAACAGAGATATAATGAAATCTAATCAGTGGTTTGCTCCAGTATTAGCAGATTCTGGATCTTTGCTTTAGGCCAGCCTTACTGCTCTCTTTGTCGTATTATTTTGGTCACTCTCTTCCTCCACAGTGAGTCACTTAAGCACAAGGCAATTTTCTGAATATGAAGCACATCATCATTGATTATGATAAGTTTTCATTTGTCAGACACACAAATATAATTTTAAAAGTATATCATTCTGATTTATTATTTCTGTTCTCTAGAGATTTTTCCTGTGTCTAGGTATTATGACATGTTTAAATGTCCCCCCAAATCCTCATGCTTTTTCAGAGATGGTTGAATCTGGAATATATGATGCTAGAATTAAGGGTGTGTGATAACTATAAACCCCTACACATGAGTGATTGCTTTGCCACAGCTCTAACCCCAGTACTATGAATAAGTTAAAAGGGGCAGAAAGAAACCCTTAAAGCTCATTTTTTGCTTTGACGACCCTATGGACGCCACGAACTGTTTCTCCTCTGTGATGCCTCTCCTGCTTCCCTTGTTGCTTTTGCTGTCTTCCACCACCATGAACTGTTGTTCCTCTGACACTCTGCCTTGGAGCCAGCCAATAATGGACTGAAACCTCTGTGAACTGTAAGCTAAATAAACTTTTCCCTCTTTTACTTTGGGTGTTGGATATTTTGTCTCAGCAACAAAAGAAAAGTAACTAATACTACGCACATAAGACTAACAACCTCTGGCACAGATTTTAGTGTATGTGTGTATATCACCAGGGATTGAACCCAAAGCTTTTGCACTGAAGTATATCTCCACTGATGTATGTCTGTCTGTCTGTATGCAATGACAGTATTAAAAACTTTTCCATCACTGGGACAAATACAGAACACTTGCAATTTTAAGGAGCAGACATTTATTTTGGCTCATGGCTTCAGAAGATTCTGTCCATGGTTAGTTGGTTCCAAAGAAGACACAACATAGCAGATAGGCATGGCAGAGGAAAACTGCTCATGCCATGCAGCCAGGAAGCAGGAAAAGAAGGGAAAAGCTGGTGACATGAATTCATTCTTCCAGCTCATGCCTCCAGTACCCACAGTCTTCAACCACACCCCACTTCCTAACAGTACATCTCACTGAACTATCAATGGGTTAATCTTCTGATGAGCACAGTGCTCCTATGGTACTCCTAAAAGGCTCACATTTGAACACTTGAAACTTTGAGGAAATGTTTTCAATCTAAGCCGCAGCATTCTGTCCCCAGTTCCAAGAAGACTCACATCCATCTTACCACGCAAATGGATTTCATCCATCTCTCTTCAACAAGACCCCACCTCCCAGCAGTACATTCAGTTATGAAATCACCAGTGGATTAATTCTCTGATTAGTATAGCATCACTATAATCCAATCATCTTCCAAAAACTCTACCTGGCTTGGCATGGATTTTCGATTCTATTCAGAGCTGAAAGTTGTCATTCTTTCTGCTGAACTGGCTACTCTGGCTAATACTATTTGGCTTTTTAAACTGCCAAGTCAGCCATAGAGAGAAATAGCCCTCTGGTCAGCCTTGTAGCAAAAGTAAAAAGTCAAGGTTACAAAAACAGTCTGTCCCAGTTAAAGAGTATCATAAATTGGTGCAATTCTCAGATGAAACTTTAAGACTAACAGGATTCTCAGTGGTATGAATTCTGTTCTTTACAGGAGACAGCAAAGAGATTATTATATCCTAATCGCCTACAGGCCATTTGCCTCCTGGCCTTCTCAGATATGGGCCACTTCTGAAGTTTCATAGACCTTGCCTCACAAACAGATAGTAGGATATGACCTACAGCTTTTCTGGGACTTAAAATCATTTTTTTCTCTCAGGGAACAGAGAATCAAGCCACATTGATTCATCATACAGATATCTTCTAATGACAGCCAGTACTGGCCATACTATCTGGATACTTTGCTGGCTCTGTCAGGAAAGATGAATCATTGAAATGACCATGAAATATGGTCATTGAAAATGTAATTAGTAAAGTAATTCTTAACTTAAATTGTAGTACAGTAAGGTCCTAACCCAACAAGACTGATATCCTTATAAAAAATAATTTGAACATGCACACATACAGGTACACCACCATGGAAAAATTGGAGGTATGCTGCCACAATTCAAGAAACCACCACAAGTTAGGCAGTAGGTCTGGAAAAAAAAAATCTTTCTCTAGCACTTTCAGAAGGACATTAACCCTGCCAAGCCTTTTATCTTAGGCTCCTAGCCTCTAGAAGAACTGTGAGATGGTAACCTTCTGCTGTTTAAGCTGCTTGTTGGCTGTTAACTTGTTATATCAGTCCTAGGAAACTAATATCCCTATGATCTATCATTTTACAACCACAGATTGGTTGGTCTATATTTCCATGTCTTCAGTACTGAGCTTAGGACTGATATAGGATATGATACTGAACTCTGGATTTTAGTTTGACCTGCCAGTGACTTCTTCCAACAGCCTACAGTTTATCATATATCAGCCTTCCATAGCTTCAATACCAACCTGACCCAATGAAATCTACCATTCCTTAAGAATTCTGCCTTTAGAAAGAAAAAACTTGATAATAAAAAAAAAGAAAACAAAGCTTATGTATATGGGGGTTGTAGGGAAGGCAGGGAAAGGGAGAAAATTAGAATCAAGATGTGTCATGTACAGATACAAGTTCCCAATGTTAAATGTGATTATACTGCACATATAAAATGTACCAATAAAACCAATTTTTTAAAAAAGCATTTTGTCTTAATGCTGGGTGTGGTGGCTTATGCCTGTAATCCCAGCACTCGAGAGGCAGAGGCAGGAGGATTGCTGAGTTAGAGGTTTGCCTAGGCTACATAGTGACCTCAGGGCCAGCCTGAACTACAAAGTGAGACCCTGTCTCAAAATAATAATAATAATAATAATTTTCCATTTGAGATTATTTAAGGGGCAAAAAAGACAAATACTCATTGAAGAGGAAGAAAATGTTGTGTCTAAGAAATTGTTCAGCAGCTGTATATGATAGCTACAGCAAACACAAACCAGTGACATATTTCTGCAAACAGTTCTTTTTGCATGCACATTCAATCTGTCCACAACATGTTACTCTGAAGACCACAGACTTATAAACTTGGAAAAAGATTTTAAAATATCTCAGTTTGTTCTTTGCATGGAGCCATCTGTAACATTTTTTCTTACTGTGTTTGGAATGAGTATATGGTATTGGAGGAAGAGGGAAGAGGAACCTGAAAAATATTTCCCACTAAGAATTGCTTGTTTTTGTATCTAGTAAACACAGTATGACAATTAATTTGCTTAGATATACCTCAGTGAATAGAATTTTTGGTTGTTATACCCAAAGAAACCCTGTTGCTTTGAAGGAATATAAAAGGGTTTGCAAGCATGTGAGCAATACCAGTTCCCTAAAAAAGATACTACCAGACAAGGTTTGCCCTCTGTACATGCCCGAGGCTGTTCTTAGCCACTCAACAAGGCTAAATTTTCTGGGGCTTGGATGTTAGCTAGAAACTGAGGCAAAGACCAAGTTTGTCTTGCATGATATGGCAAGTGCCATGTAGAAGACATTTAATAAATATTTGTTGTAAAAATCAGTGTATTAAAGGAAAAAATACAATAATTTACCTTAGTAATTTTAATTGACTTTATTTCAGATTCTAGAGTCCAAGCAACATTTTGTTTCACAGAAGAAATATTCTGAGAGGGTGAGTAAAAGAGGTTGACTTTATAGATAGAGAAAAGTTAAGAAGGCAGAAACAAAAGAACAAAAAGAAATTTGGCCATTTCAAAATTATTTTCTTAATAAGGGAAGGACAGGAGACAAAACAATAGAAATATAGCTGACTGGTTAACATCAGATTATTCCAATTTCCTTTGTGTGTAAAGATTAAGGAAGAGGAAACTTCACATTGCCAATTGAAACTAGCCTGTCTGGGAAATTTGGCTGCTATCACTAATCCTGAGTCTCAGTAGGTCAGATAAACAGCTTAGTTTCAGCTTGGTGACTTGGAACTTTAGCGTGTGTAACTCCATTTTGATTTTTAACTTGGTCTGTTACAGCCCAGTGCAGGAGCTTAATCCAAAACAATAGCTTCTGTAATTCTTATTTAACAAGTGATTGATCACTAAACTATCACAGAAGAAGGATGTAGCCATGGGAAAAATGTAAAAATATGAGGCTTCCTATCTCTACTTTCCTTTAGACCAAGATAGCTCTTTGGCTAGACATGAGGAAGTAGGGCAGTAGAGACTTTTAATATTGCCAGTACTAAATCATAGCAGAGAAATAGAAAGAAGGCCTTTACCTTCACAGAGCATATAGGATTTCATAGTTCTTTATTTTGGATTTCTCCTTTATGTGCTTTTTTATGGTCTCAAAATACTATGAAGATCTATTTTGACAGGCTAGATAGTGACAGTTCTCATACCTACAAGCTACTCACTCCTCCAAAATGCGATCTCAAGTGGTTATCAAGTTTATCTAATGACTTGTTTCTTTTATTATCATTTATGTATTTATTACCTTGACATAATTATATAATGAGTGGGCAATGAACACATTTAAAGTTAAGAACAAAGAACTGTTAGGGAATGTACAGATTGCCCCACAGCAAAAAAAAAAATTTGTCTCCTTTGTTCTTATTAGTCTCTTCTTGCCCCTAAAATTAACAGACACAAGGGGAAGGAAAGCCCACTACCCCCCCCCCGAGCTGCCACGCTGTGACTATGTACTAGAGGTGCTACATGACTGGCAACGGCCTAAGTAGTTCTGCCACCAAAAGTACACTTTGAAAGTAATTTCTATAGAGATTTACAAAAGGTCGGACCAGGCAAAGATGTTAGGGACAGTCACAAGTTTGCTTAAGCCTTGATATTTGGCCCAAATCTAATACTCCTCTTATATATCCACTTTGGAAAGACTGAACATCCAAACACCCAGATCAATATCATTTATGCCTCTCTGGTTAACAGTAATAATTTTAAAGAGGCAGATTATTCCTCCAGATTTCTCATTAATATCTGAGTATTTGCTTTCAAATACATGTAAATATTGTATAACCTGGAGTGAAAATCTACTTCTGAGATGTGTACATTACAATTCTGTCAACATATAAATGAATAGTTACTACTGTAAGAGTAAAGTACAATATAATGTTTTTAAAGATTTCATTGTAGTAATTATAAAACTGATGTTCCAAAAATATTATGTTTTGTCTGGTCATTATTTTGCCTATGTATTATTTTCTCATTAAATACCTTGGTCTAATAGGATTAATCTGTGAAAGATAAAACATGACTAGAGTGTTGTGAATCCTGGGGAAGAACAGAGTTCCATCAATAAGAACTGAGGAAGTGATGGCTTGGGTTGATCTCTCATCCTTTGAGAACAGTATAATTTGGAATTTTAAAGTCCTTCCCCACAGAGAATCAAGGATCAATTAGTCTAACATCAGTCTCCTCTCCCAGGTGACAGATTTAGGTTCCAGTAAGTTATATGACTCATTTATTTATTGGCACAGAGCTCAATTAAGTCAAAGTATACAATCTTTAAGAAACGGGAGAGAATTATATTAGGAGAAACTGATCTCTGATATGTAAAAATATTTAATTAAATTATATTTGAGTTAGATAACCATAGATAGTGCTTTGTCCCAGTGGTACATTTAGAACAGCACACTGGACAGGCATGACTTTAATAAGTTGTTAATCCTTCCTTTTAATATTATATAACCTTCAGGAATAATTAGGACCCCAAGCTTTTTGAAAATAAACCCTCATCCTCGATTTAGCTTATAATTTGCTATGTCAGAGGCCAATCAGTGGATGATTTGCCTCTCTAGATTTAAGACTACTGAATCGTTTCTAAAAGGTAGGTATAATCTAATTGATACAAATTAACATGGAATTTTTCTCCTTAAAATATCTATTACTCAAAGAACATTATAAGTAAAGGCAAATAAGCTTCTTATACGTTTCATTCATGGTCATTTACTCTTTATCATCAACAAGTAAAACAAAAATATTAATTAGCACTTTCTTTCATACCTTTTCCCTAAGAGAAAGGTCTTAGTTTTTCTGTTCTAGAGCTATTATCACAAGGGTAGACAGGGTAGGTCAGGTTAAAAAAAAAAAAAGCAGTTTCTTGGTCTGAGTGTTTTAACTAACTGAACCTGAAGTAAGTTTCTATATGTTTTGTTTTGTTTTTTTTTTGTTTTTTTGAGACAGGGTTTCGCTTTGTAATTCAAGCTGGCCCTGAGCTCACTATGTAGCCCAGGCAAGCCTCGAACTCAGCAATCCTCCTGCCTCTGCCTCCCAAGTGCTGGGATTACAGGCATGAGCCACCACGCCCGGCAGTAAGTTTCTATATGTTATGCAAATCCATAATAGTGAATATGAGGAAGAAAAGGGCAACAAGGCCAATAAAGATAAGTAATATAATATATTACCTCATTGGCCAGAGCTTCAATAGAAGCCAAGAGATTAGATAACAGCATATATGTCCCTCCATACTAGGGTTTGTCTGGAATGTGTAAGGGAAGCCACATGTCAGAGAAGTCCACAGAAGGGAGAAAGGAGGAGATGTTTATCTAACTAGCTTCTTTACATCTGTTTTCTATTGGCCAAGATTTAGCCTGCAGAGACTTAAGTCCCTTTTACTTCTAGATTATGTCATCCAACCCCCTGTTAGATATTTGGGGTGCCAAATCCCCAGATAGTGGCATTTCCTCTACATCTGGGAAAGGTAATGGGGTGAAAGAAGGCACTGGCCTGGATCAGCTCAGTACATGTGTTGTATGGGACACACAGATACATTATCAGCATCCTGTACTCACATGGGTACTGTGTTGCTGCCTCAGTGCTTTGTATCCAGCCTAGAGAAGCTAATGAGGTCTATAGAGGGCCAACCAGGAAATATGAGGGTATGAAAGCTTCCTGTATGGAAACTTTACCCTGTCAAGAACAAAACTCAATAAACACCGCAAATATAAGGTCTCCAAGGATACAGAGCTTCGGTTGCCCATTAAAAATATTCAGATTATTCCCATGTATCTTACTGGGTTTTTCCTTTCCTTCCTTGGCATTTGTTCCTTCCCTTCTTTGCCACTAACAACCTGTTTCTATATACTTGCCTCATGTTCTAACACAAATCAGTAACAGGTTTGTAGGAAGTGATACATTTTTGAGTCACATTGCTAAGACTGTTTATAGCCCTTGAAAGAAAAGGATAGAAGCAAGTACTTGAGGTGAATATGGAAATTGGAGAAGCATATGTGGTAAACACTCAGCCCATGTGACCCCTCTTTATAGACTCAAAAGTGTGCTCTAGAGTCATGAGAAAACTAGTGGGGCTCTCAAAAGGAGCAGTCACCAGGATGAGCCTCGCTGAGCCCAGCCAGTGTTGAGTGGCCAACCAATGATAAAACCAGGTGATGGTATCCACTGTAAAATGAGGATCCACTCTCTACAATGGATCAGAAGCACCACATTCTACATACACAGCTAAAGTTTGGAGAGATCTAGTGTTACTAGATCAGGATCACAAAATTAAAATTAAATTTCTTACTAAGTAAGTAGGATTATGAATATATGAAATTTAATTTGAAGAAATAAAACAACTGAAATTTCCTGAAACTGAGGGTCACAAAGTAAACTTATTCTTGACCCACATATATGTGTGGTAAAAGCCTATGTTTTTGTCTAAAAGGAGCAGCTAAAATCTACAGAAGAGCTGGGAATGTAGCTCAAGTGGTACCGTGCCTACCTTGGAAGGACAAGGGCTTAAGTTCAATCCCCAGTACCACACACAAAAAAAAAAGACCTGCAGAAGTTGATCTAAAGAAGTTGATCTAAAGAGGATCTGAAGACCACAAAGGCATACACCTCAAGTCGCTTTTGTTCACTCTTTTCAACTTTTACTGACCTGCGTATTATATCCACTGAATTGTCCAACTCAGGCTACAATTCAGTTATATTCTACACCTACTTTCCCATTTCTAAAAGCAAGCACACCTATTTGTCCATTATAGCAGGTGCTATTAGTGATCCACCAATATTCTTGCAATTTCCATGATTCCTGTACATAATAAAATCTTCTAAATGCAAACAGAGTTCTCTGGCTACAGGATCCAGTTTCACCTGTGAGACAGGTTAGAAGTTCCAAGGAGTCCCAAGCCCTTATGAACAATCTCAGTCAATGATGGAATGGGAACTGGAGGATATATATAAAACCAACTTCCTTGGATCACAGGCAAAATTAATCTGAAGCATGCCCTGCATAGTTTCGTAGAGGTCTCTACTGGGTTTATACTCACTGCTTAGGGCAGTACACTCTTCATTGGTACACCTTGCACTGGTTTTCTTCCATTTCACCCTCTCTACCACTGGTATTTCCTGTGATTAGTTCTCAAATAAACGAGATCTTTGTCTCAGGGTCTGCTTTTAGGAAATCACAAACTAAGACACTCTTCTTCCCTGAGTATCACCACACTCAACTTAATTCAATAAACCTGACACTCCTGACTTGAATGTGGAGTCCAGTGTGATGGCTTTTGTGACTTCTTAATTTTGTTCTAAATGAGTATACTTATAAATGAGTCAGTCACATTTTCTCTAACAGAATTTGTGTTTCTAGCTTTTCCTTATCTATTGGTATATATGCCACATAAGGCCTATACTTGTAACATGATGAAGTAAGAACTAATAACATTTTGTTTTTACTTTTTTTTTTTTTGGTGGTGGTACCAGGGATCGAACTCCGGCCCTTGTGCTTCCAAGGTAGGTGCGGTGCCACTTGAGCTAAATCCCCAGCACAGCTAATAACATTCTTACACTCATATTCTTATTCTATTCCTAGGAAAACAAGAGGGCAGACCAGAATTAAGGGACATCAGTGATGTGCTGGAGATAACATATACTATCTTACATCAACAGATTATACACAGTTTTTGCTACTGGCACATTCAGCAACATCACATTAGTAGCTTAACATCAGCTATGGTGGAAATATTTACACTAGGGAAATTAGCAACTCCATAGCTAACCTTTTTTTCCTGTAGAGGCATTTGTTAAACATTTACCAGCACACTGTTGTACATTCTACAAAATAATTGGTCTGTACTTTTTAAAAATGTCAATCTCGCAAGAGACAAAATTGCTGAGAAAACATTCCATGTTTAAGGAAACTAAAGAAAGATGACAACTAAATACATGCATAATCTTGGAATGGTTCTTGAATAGGAAAAAGATATTACTGTAACAGTTTGTAAAACTGGAATATGAAATGTAAATTGGATAATATTTAAATCCACATTCCCAAAAAGGACATTTTCATATAACAACAACATAATTATCAAATTCCGAAAATTCAATGTAACATTATCAATGGGTAAAATAGCATGACAGTATTCAGCATATTCTCAAATGGTTCAACAAAAATATATTTAAAAATATATAGAGAAAGACTGGCAGAACAATTCAGTAAAAATATTTCCAATAGGTTCAGTAAGATTCAGGTATATAGAGATCCTTGTACTCTTCTTATAATTTCTCTACATATATTTCTTATATGTATCCTTTTAAGATCACTTTAAACATGTGAGGAACCCATTAAATTTTACTGATTTTTTAAAATGTGATAAAACAGCCAAGTCTAATTTTATACCAACTGAAATAGAATCTTCAAAATGATAATATTGGCAAGTGCAATAGAAATGTCTGGTGGATTACAAATTGCCACAGACATTTTAGAAAACAATTCAGGAGAATATCTCAAGTACTGTCTAAATATTCTCACTCCTTTGATCAAGTAGTTCCCTCTTTTCAATTCTGAGAGCAAATATTAGGAACTAGCCAGGCATGGTGGCTCACGCCTGTAATCCCAGCACTCGGGAGGCAGAGACAGGAGGATTGCTGAATTCGAGGCTTGCCTGAGCTACATAGTGAGCTGAGGGCCAGCCTGGACTACAAAGAGAGACCCTGTCTCAAAAAAAAAAAAATTAGGAACTAGCACAATTTCCTGTGGGAATAAAATTGAGTAAATCATGGCATATAAGCCTGTGAAATTATAATTATTTAAGACTATGTGACAACATGGAAAATATTTTATAGGAAAAATCAAAATATAAAATACCCATGTTACTATTGCATTTAAATATGTATTAGGACAAATATTTAAAGGGAACATGTAAATGAAACCAGTTACTCTTAAAACAGTAGATTCAAGGAAGAGATTTTTTTTTTTTTTTTGTGGTACCAGGGATCGAACTCAGGCCCTTGTGCTTCCAAAGTCAGCACAGTAACACTTGAGCTAAATCTCCGGCCCAAGGATGAGATTTTTTTAATATATATTTATTCCTTCTCCTCATTACATCCCCACACCAAATTTCCCTTGGAAATTTCCCATTCTACAAAGACCATCATACTTTCTAGAGCTCATTTGTATCTACAGGTGCTCATATAAAGGAGAAGATCCAGTATTTGCCTGTCTGTGATCTATTGATTTCACTCATTAGTGTGTCCTCCAGGTGTATCCATTTGCATGTAAATGAATCAATCTTGTCATTCTTTATGGCAGAGTAGTACTCCATTTTATCAACAAAACACATCTTCTTTATCCACTCTCCAGTTGATGGGCATTTGGGTTGTTTCCAAGACTGAGCTATCACAAACTGAGATGCTATGAACAAGGGTGTACATCTGTCTAGCAGTTTATCAGACAAAGGGCTATTATCTGCAATATATAAAGAACTTAAACAGATCAGCCTCCCCAAGTTTAAAGACCCAAATCAAAAACGGGTATCTGAAATGAACAGACACTTCTCAGAGGCAGAAGTCAAAGCAGCTAAGAAACATATGAAGAAATGTTCAACATCACTAGTCATTCGAGAGATGCACATGAAAACAACACTGAGATTTCATCTTACTCCACAAAGAATGGCTGGTATTACAAAATCAACCAACAATAAATGCTGGCGAAGCTGTGGGGAGAAAGGAACCCTTCTCCACTGTTGGTGGGATTGTAGACTTGTGCAACCATTGTGGAGATCCTTGTGGAGATTTCTCAGAAAACTAGGACTAGGGCCTGCTATCTTCCTGCTAGGAATATACCCAAAAGGAAGAGATATTTTTAACATAAGGTATTTTTACCTTGTGATTTATGGTTATTATAATATCTAATTAAAAAATAAGTTGATGATAGGATTTGAACTCCACAATATACACTGCACTGCACAAGTTTCTTCTGGCCTCAAGCTTTACGAGAAAATAGGAGGGGATGATCTTTCTGGACCATTGGTACATTTTCCTCCTTTTTTGGGCACACTTCTTCCTAATGCCCCTCATCTCAAATCCATGACCAATATTCTCAGATATCCAAGGAAAGTATGTATCACGTGCAGTTATCCCCTACTAGATATGAAATGGCTTGTTTCTACACCTAAAAGGATTCACACTTCCAACACAATCAGAAAGTGTTGATAGAATGCAGGCAAATCCCAGCGTTGTACTAGATATGGTAAGCTTCAAAATACAATCACAGGAGAAAGGATTCATAATGAGCTAATTTGTAACTGAGAAATTTCAGAGATACTTGGGGATGTGGGATGGAGACGGGATAGGAACAGTTTTCTATGAGGCCATGGGATGTGTCACATGAGCAGCCAGCTTCATCTGCCACTCCTGCTCTAAGGCAATGTAGCTCATATGGTATGTCATACACATATACAATTCTTTCTCCAATATACTCAGCTCAGAAACTCTCAGGGAACTTGATATCCTCCTTTATTCTGAGTTTTTCTTTCTCACAGGTACAAGTTCAGATATTTCCCTTGCTGCATGACCAGGATATATCTAATATTCCTGTAAGTTCTTCATGACCTTACCTCCTGTCCTCCATAATGCTCATTTTTTCTAGGGATTCTCTTAACATTCAGTCAAAGACACCACTCAACACTTTCTAACTGTTCATTTTATAAATGAAGAAAAGTAAATCAGATATCTAACTGGATCATTTCTATGAATTTTTAAGAAAGAGTAAGAATGGTCAAGTCTGCTTCCAGAAGTCTTTAAAGCATCATTTTAGCTATTTTTCTTAACTCCATTTCCTCCATCCTGCCTCCTTCCTTCTCTTTTTCATTGTCTTCCTCTTGATCCTCCTTCCACTCTGCCCTCTTCTTCCTCCTCAACCTCCTCCCTCTTCCTCCCTCCCTCCTACAATTATTCCCCTACAAAGCTGAAGGGTGAGAGGAAAAGAGGATGTGAGACAAGATGTTTCGATGAGTACAATTATAAAGGAAATGTTCACTGTAGCCATAAAGTAACTACATTGGAGTTGAAAGTTTTCCTCTGAAATAGTCCAGGAAAAAAAGAATATTTAATGCCATCATATAGTTTATAGTAAACTTGTAATACATAGGGGTATAATCACCTGTTGGCCTTTTGGCTAAGATCAAGTATAATACATAGGGGTATAAAATTGCTCTGTATATTCTCTAATTAGATATGAGATTACACATGTGAGACATATAGAGACCTGATCACTTGAGTGGGAAAATAGCCAGTCAAATAAGATAGAAGCTGGCTAAGTTTCTTCTAGTTACCTAGACAGCTGACCTCTAGGATGAAGCATTCTTATCAATTTTATTGCCTCACTATACCTAACACCCTCCCTATCCTTCTATCTCCTATTTTAGTGGGTCTTGTGAGTAAGTCAAATACCACTTTTAAACTGATTTTTTTTTTTTTTTTTTGTACCGGGGATCGAACTCTGGCCTTTGAGCTTCCAAGGTAGGTGTAGTACCACCTGAGCTAAATCTCTGGCTCAAAACTAAGTGATATTTTTCCCAGCTGCTGAGCATGTTCATGGTACATATAGCTAGCCTTTACCTTCTAGTCCCACAGAAATACCCTGAGTCAAAAAGTGCCCTCTAAACTAAAATCACAATGGCTCAGAGACTTAAACATTAAAACAGAAACACTAAACCTGCTGAAAAACAGATTAGGTAAAACTCTTGGAGACACTGGCTTATGGAGTGACTTTATGAACAAAACCTCTAGAGCATGAGAAGTAGCAGAAAGAATCAACAAATGGGATCTCATACTACTAAAAAGCTTCTGCACAGCAAAAGAAACCACTGGCACAGCTAAAAGACAACCAACAACATGGGAAAAAAATCTTTCCTAGCTATTTCTCAGACAAAGGCCTACTATCAAGAAAATATAAAGAACTTAAAAAAATCAGTCCCCCAAATTTAAAGACCCAATTCAAAAGTGGTTATCTGAAATGAACAGACACTTCTCAGAGGAAGAAGTAAAAGCAACCAAGAAGCATATGAAGAAATGCTCATCATCACTGGTCATTCCAGAGATGCAGATGAAAACAACACTGAGATTTCATCTCACTCCACAAAGAATGACTGCTGTTGCAAAATTAACCTGCAATAAATCCTGGCAAGGCTGTAGAGAGAAAGGAATCCTTCTCCACTGTTGGTGGGATTGTAGACTTGTGCAACCATTGTGGAGATCAGTGTGGAGATTCCTCAGAAAACTAGGATTAGAGGTCCCATTTGACCCTGCTATTCCTGGCTAGTAATATACTCAAAAGAATTAAAAGAATCATATTATAAAGACATACGTGCACCCACCTTCATAGCAGCTCAGTTGGTGACAGCTCAATCTTGGAAACAACCCAAATGCCCTTCAACTGAACACTGGATAAAGAAGATGTAGTTGTTTTTTTTGTTTGTTTGTTTTGTTTTTGAGACAGCATCTCGTTTTGCAGCTCAGGCTGTCCCTGAGCTCACGATGTAGCCCAGGCTAGCCTCAAACTCACTGATCCTCCTGCCTCTGCCTCCCGAGTGCCGGGATTACAGGCTTAAGCCACCAAGCCCAGCAGAAAATATAGCTTTTTTAATAAAATGGAGCATTATTCTGCCATAAAGAATGACAAGTTTCATTCACTTATGTGCAAATGGACAGACCCTGAGGACACACTAATAAGTGAAATAAATAGGTCACAGATATATGAATACCGTATCTTTTCTTTGGTATGAGAACCTGTAGATGTAAATGATTTCTAGAATGTATGATAGATTTTATGAAATAGGAAATATTCAAAGGGAAAGTGGTAGGGGACAGTAATGAAGGGAAGGAATAAATATGATTTTAAAAGAAAAAGAAAGCACATGTATATAGGGTGTGGGAGGTGGTAAGGTGGGTAAGGATATGGGTAAAAATGAGAATTAACTCATGTCATATATCAGTACAAATCCATTGCTCAGTGTGATTGTGAACTATACATAAAATGTACCAATAAAGAATTCAATTAAAAAATGTTTTTAGGGCCGGAGGGTTAGCTCAGTGGTTCCGGCGCCTGCCTCACAAGTGCAAGGTCCTGAGTTCGATTCCCGGTAACCACATATAATGCTGGGCATCAACACCGCATACCACAATGCCGGACGTGGTGGCTCACACCTGTCATCCCAGCACTTGGGAGGCAGAGACAGGAGGATTGCTGAGTTCGCGGTGGCTTGCCTAGGCACCATAGTGAGCTCAGGGCCAGCCTGAACTACAAAGCGAGACCGTCTCAAAAGCAAAAAAAAAAAAAAAAATGTTTTTAAAGAGTGCCCTTGGGGCCAGAGATTTTAGCTCAGTGGTTCAGGTGCCCGCCTAGCAAGCGCAAGGTCCCTGATTTGATCCTCCATAACCACATACAACAATACTGGGCATGGTGACTCACACCCACCAGCAATCAGTACCACATACCACAAAGCCAGGTGCAGTGGCTCACAGCTGTAATCCCAGCACTTGGAAGGCAGAGGCAGGAAGACTGCTGAGTTCAAGGCTTGCTTGGGCTACATAGTAAGCTCAGGGCCAGTCTGAACTACAAAGCAAGATTCTGCCTCAAAAAAAGTGTCCTCTTATCCAACATCATATCTTATACTTCCTGTTAAATAACTAGCCAACACAGGGATGTAAACACTTCTACTCACAATATCATGACATGATTCTAAAGGGCGATTTCACCTTTATGGCTCCATGTGGAATTGGCTGAGAATTTTATCCAAAGAGCATTGCAGCCCATCTTCTTCCTCTGCTCAGTTCTGCTCCATGCCTTCCCTTCTCCACATATAATAAATATCAGACATGTTAATCTTTGTTCTAGCCTACTTCTCAAATAATTCAGAGTAAAATACTACTGCAGAGGTTTCAAGCAAAATAGGAATTATATAAAGCGAAAGAACTTACAAATGTGGCAGAAAAACTGAGTGACTAAAACTTTCCAGGAAGATGGAATCACCCAGAGGTCAGAAGAAGCCTCCACTAATCAGGTCGGGCTCAAGAGCTTCATTGATTTGATCTAGAGAAAAGATCATACCTGGAGAAACTGCTGAAATGAGAACTAGCATCCAACTAATTATGTAATTATCCACAGTCATTCCCAAGATTCAGATGCTTTTCTGTAGAAGACAAATGGGCAAACTAAATGGGGGATATGGTTGGAATAATCTTTCCCAATTTTTCATGGCAATACCATATTATGTTTTAGATCAAGATTATCTACCCAATGTCTCACATGTCCAAGGTGGAGCTTTTGGAAAATAACTGGAACATGATGGTCCTATAATTGACTTGCTGCTAGGAAACGGGGCCCGACTGCAGGTATGTTGTGTGAGGATGTAACCTCAAAGGGTATATCTTCCTCCTTGGCTTCTCCCTTCTCTCTCTGCTTCCTGGCTGCCACTTGTTGGGCAGCTTTGCTACAGGTTAGGCCTTTCCACCATACTGTTTCTGCATTTGAGCCTGCCAACCATGGACTGAAACTTCTGAAACCGTGAGGTAAACAAAACTTTCTTTCTTTAAATTTTGGGTGCCAGATATTTTGTCCCAGAGAAGAGGAAAATAATTAAAACAGATTTGGGGACAAGGAATGTAAACATTACTGTGACTATAGCTGACCATGTGATTCAGAAGGCTTTGGAACTGGGTTACAGGAGGAGTTTGGAAAGGTTTGGAGATGCTGGCTAGGGAAGCTCTAGAATGTGGTGAGCCAAGTTTGATGGAAGATTCCACCAGAGCTTAGAAGACTAGAACACTGTTAGAAATATATACAGAAAGGGCCAGGCAGACATTTCAAGGCAGCCTAACTTTCAGACTGTGGCCTGGGTACTGCAGGCTGCTTTTTATACTGTGAGAATCAGGACCAAAAACCAGAGGTGAATAATTTTTTTAAAGGTTGGTTGATGAAAAGATTAGCATTAAAAAGAAGCCAAAGGACCAGGGATTTAGCCCAGTGGTTCTGGCATCTGCCTTGCAAGTGCAGTCCTGAATTCAATGCTCAATAACCACATACAACAATACTGGGCATGGTGACCTATGCCCACCACCAATCAGCACCATACACTACAATGCATGGTGGCTCATGCCTGTAATCCCAGCATTAGGGAGGCAGAGGCAGAAGCATTGCTGAGCTCAAGGCTTGCCTGACCTACATAGTGAGCTCAGGATCAACCTAAACTACGGAGGAGGAGGAGGAGGAGGAGGAGGAGGA